>CM075430.1:5208000-5237000 GCA_037832385.1 Rhizophora apiculata | reverse complement strand
TGGGCGTCCATCTTTCCATGGCGAATTACCGCTGAAAACAACCGAAGAATGCAGTTGGGAATTCGCACGTCTAATTATTTTTATATATTTATCCTTAATTTTATAAATTAAATAATTTATAATATAATTAATTTTATTAAATAAAATTATAAAAATTTTAAAATTAATTTATATAAAAAATTTGTTAAAATAATTTAATATTATATTAAAAATTAAAAATTTTAAAATAAAATTTTAATATATAATAAAATAAAATTTTTTTGTAGAACAAACGTGGTACCCTATACTAAATAAAGATATTGCTCAGACCTCTTTAGTAGATGATACGTGGGAGGATTTTTGTCAATCCTTTCAAGGCAAAAAATGTCTTACCTTTCCATGCACATTCTATCGTACCTTTTGCAACTAGAGAATGCATGACCATGAGAGTTAAATTGAATGTAAATGGAGTGCACGTTTATCTTGCTTCCTCTAGAGATACAAAAGGTTTCCAGATGGGGACAAATATGTGGTGTCTAACCAACCCTTTACTTCATCACCAAGAAGCTTGAATGGCACTGGATATGGAACCTTAAATGATAAAAAATTGAACGTGAAAGTTCCTTTATCAAACCAGAAATGGATTCGTTTTCCACTACCAATTGATGCTGCTGCCTGTGAAAAATCAAGGATGAATGGTGTAAGATGACAAAGAATGAAATCTTGCAAAATGAGACAACACTTTGAAATATGATCTCCAATGCATTGGAAATCCCTAAAAAAGGAAGATAAGAGATGAGGTATGAGTTCTTCAAGAAACAATGAAAATAGAAAGTGCTTGGAGTTACAAAATTCTGTTAAACAACTAATTCAATATAAAGTTACTTGTAATATTCTGTTTTATAGTCAGTGATGTTTTTTAGTAGTAAGTGAAGAGCTTGTTGCATACACCTTGCAATAAGAATTTGTACTTTGATAATTTTAATGTTTATGTTACTTTTGCGCCCCACACCCCACCCCAAGGGGCTATGCTCAATACCATATCCTTTCAATTATTTTTCTCCTACATGAAGATGAAATGTGTAGACCATTTTAGGTTTTCCAAAACCAAAGATTAAGACTTCGTACCTCTACTTTTAGCTCACCTATTGCCTCTGAAAATTTTATGATGTTGCAAACACGTGGATCGTTTGTTCGAAGGTTTACCTCTTGAAATACACTGAAGAAGTCTACCCCTACAAATGTTCTCTGTAAGCATACCCAAAACAGAAAGAGAAAACATCAGCACAAAAGGCAGACGGACAAACAGAAGGAATACAATTTCAGGATGGTAACCCCTACTCAACTTCTTGCAAGAAGTATTTCAAGTTTAACGTACCCAACTCTTATCCACTCCAATTACCAAACCGGTGAGAAAATTAAAACAATTAAACATATCCCATACCGCTGCCTCACCCCCACATTGACCCGGAAGTTCAGTAGACAGGTAACTCTTGATCACCTTTTTGTCCTTCTTTTTTCTAAATTTCTTTTGTTGGCAAACCATTGTCATTTTTTAATTAAAGAAGAAAAAGCTTGAAGCAACCGAGGTGATGATTACTGTGGTGTAAAAGGCAGTAAAAGGCTCTTTCTGAAACTTGAACGGAGTCCAACAATAGCATTCCTTAGTCATATTTGTCCTTTAACTCAAACCTATATCTAAACAAAAGAGTATTATTACTAACAACCAACAAGTCAGGAAACTTAGAAGAAAAATGAAAGTACTGCAGGAAAATGCATTCAAATAACCTGAATTGGAGATGCCGTGCCTGGTCTAGTTGTGAACATTAGCTGCCAGCGACCTTCAATTAAACTTGAGTTTGTCTGTAGGCAATTTCAGTGCGTTGAAGAACAAAAGGATAACATGAGATGACAGAGAAAAATCAACGTAAAACATTCAATTATTCTCAAAATGATCAGATTGTCAATGCACTCGATCGAATATGTGCATGTGTATAAGCATATGTATATGAATATGTACAGAGAGATCGGCGAAACCATTCAATTCAATTCAATTTCCAAGAAGATACTATGTACGACAGAAGAAGAAATAATTGAAGAATTCGAGAATCCAGCACGAAACGAACCGGTTCAGGCACGCCTTCTACGCCTTCTAACACTTTAACTGCAAGTTCCACGTCCTGCAACGAGAAACCCTGAGATAAGACCCAAGTTTCAGCCACTGGAAAAGAAGAAAGATCAAAGAGGACGCAAGTACATTGAGTTGCTGAGGAGTTGCAGATTTCCCACGGCCTTGGATCCCAATAAGCGCGTTGATCAGCTGGTTTTCGGGTTCGGTGAATGAGATTTCTTGTCGCTCATCCACTACAGAAGATCGGCACACGTGGGTATGATTCTTTTGTCCAAACAAGGATGATTTTTTGAAGGTTGGTTTTGGAGGGCTGAGAAGAAGAGTTTCTGTTGCAAATGATGATGCAAACGTGGCCGCTGGTGTTGGACTGATGGCATGCAATTTCAGAGCCATTTGTTGGCACGAACTCATTCAGATTGAACAACATTCAGAATAAATTTTAATTATTAGACATGTAAAACAGGTAAAAAGTGACATGTTGGGGTCCAATAAATCTTGAGTAGTGGGTCTTAATTGAACAAGGTACGTGAAACTTGTTAACGCTGGAGTTGATCATTAGAAAAATTTATTTAAAGGTAACCGTACTAGTGGACTGACAGATTTTAATTGAATAAAATATGCAAAATAGGTGAAAATATTGTACAAGGTACAATATATAATAATACTCAAATGAATTCTAATCAAAAGACAAAAAAAGAAAAAAAAAAAAAAGGTATAGTTTCGAGTCAAGCATGAGTTTCTCTGGAGTGCGTCTTTTTACTTTTGTTTTCAAAAAAAAAAAACACCTAAAGTGGTATCATATTAATATGTTGAGGAGCGGGCCGCAAGAGGGCATAGAGCCCAAAAGATGGCACTGGCCTTGTTTTTGTTTTTTTTTTTTTTTTGTCTTGGGTGTGTTTCTTGGAGTTGGGTGGACTGTGACATACGAACGGGGATTGCCCTGAGCCTGAACAATTCAATGCACAGCAACCGAAAACCATCTCGCATCAGGTACATCTTTCCCACTCTCACTCCAAACGAGCGCAGCAGCAGCAGCAATGTAAAATGGTAAAAGAGTAAAGATGGCATTCCCTTTCCCACCCCAGACTCTGGCGGAAGGAATTCTTGCTTCCTTTGCATTCTTTTTTTTTTTTTTGAAAAAAAAATTATTCCTCTGTTTTCTTTCTTCCAAGGAAGGAAGGGAAGGGGATGAAAATGATTTTTCTGTTTTGGGTTGAAGAGCAGGACACCACCACAGGCTGCACGCCGCCAACCAAAGAGTAGGAGGAGTGAAAGGGAAAACGCTTCTTCTTAACCTATCTCTTGCTGTAGTTGCTGTTCTCTTGATCTACACGCTTTCCCTTCTTTCTCCTTCTCTACCGTTACCCAAACCAGAAATATTGGATCCACCACCGGTCCATCCTCCTCCGACTCCATTGTGGCTAGTCCTCTTTTTCTGCGGCTACTCTGTCAGACATGGTAAAACCAAAAGGAAAAAAATAAAAGGAAACAAAGAAGAAGCTTCTCAGAAAACGCTTCAGCAGCTTCTCTGAAAAAGTACTGAATAAAAGAATGGGGACAAAGAAAAGAAAAAAAAAAAATACAAAACAAAAAAGAGGACATGATATAAACTGGAGGCCCTCGTCCGCTCCAAGGTCTGATTGGCCGCGTAAAAAGATTTTCTGACATGATATATATATATATTATGATTGTCAGATTCATTGCCGTTCTTTTTCATTTTTCTTCTTTTAAATCTTTGCTGCAGCTCCATCTTGAGAAACTAAGGGAATGTGCAACGGCGTGCGGTTTGTAACCCCTGTCCTGCAAAAGCCCCTCTTGTACACTTGTTTTTGTATTCTTTGTGCAGGCTTAGCTGTTACGGAGCTATAGTAGTTTACGGCTCAGGAAGAATTGCACTCACGTATCATACGGTCCTTACGCTTCGTTCAACTAAACTTCTTGACGAGAGCTAAAACCCATGACCTTGGGTGAAAACTTATTTTTTGGTGTGGGGTGGTAAATCAATTTTTGAGAATCATCTAATTTTTCCTGTAATTGGTAATCTTCAAGCTTAATCCGATGTGTCAGATGAGATTATGGTGCTTTGAGAATTGCAGTTTCAATATAAAAAGTATTGATGACAATCAAAATTACAGTGTCATGATTTTTGTATTCATCAAAATAAATTGAAAGGAAAAGATTAGTGGATTTAATTAAACTAGTTTTCTTGCTTTTCAAGAGTCCTACCCTGTCAACAACCTGATCACCAGAAATCAATAAAAAAAAAAAGGGAGGGGGGGAACTGGAAGTTACAGGTACACGGTCACGTGAATAATGGGTCATATACACGTTGATGAACTCCCTATCACTACACAAGAACTACCAAGCGTGGGTTATGTTGTTAAATTGCACTGGATTAGGTGCACCCTACATTAGCTGTCAAACGTTGCAACTCGTCGTAACTAACGAGAGTTAGTTATGGTTTACCAACACAAGCTGTTGTAGTGTCTAATTGAACTACACATGTTCTCTTTCTGACATTTTATTGCATCTAATGGAATTGAACGACCCTTTCTATTCCATTCACTGTGATTTGCGAGACTTACTGCGGTTTAGATATAGCCCATTGCTTTTCTATTTTCTATTGACAAATAATTAGTTTTATTAGTTAATAATATTTTAATAATATTAATTTTAAAATTATTATATTATAAGTGATTTACAATATTTATAAATTAATTATAAAATATTTTAATTACTTTGATTATAAATTAAAAATTTTATTTTTTTATTATATATTACTTATATTTTTAATTTAATTAAATAATTTAATTTAATTTAATTATTTAATTTTTACTTAAATATTAATTTTTAATTTATAATAAATCTATAATATAATTTTTATTTTCTTTTTTTATATACAAACGACATAAATATTTTAAAATCAATTTTTATATTATTTCAAATTAAATTTATGACCAATTATTTTAAAAACACTGTCACTCACGTTGGTCTGTTACATTAAATTGAAATTTTAAATTATTTTTTATTTTTATTTTTATTTTTATTTTTATTTTTTTAATATATTCTAATTAGAATATTGTGACAAAAATACTTTATATTTCAACTTATATTTTTAATCATTAAAATTTAAGAATAACTTTTTAATGCCCATCCAGCGAATATTTATATAGGCCTCATAGATGAAGTCGTGTTAAAAATTGAAATATTTTTGTCCCAAAATCATACTGAGACTGACATAAAGCTTCGAAAGAGTCAATCTCGTTAAAACTGAAAGTTTCAAACAATTGCCAAGTCAAAGCAGTTTCTGTCAACTAGAAGCCAGAGAATAGTTGGGCATAACATTTACAACTCCTGAAAGAAAAGTAACAATTCAAGACCAAGAACTTTTCCACTTTCCCTCACACACTCATTCGCAGGTTCACTGAACATGTCACGTTTTCGCATTCTCCATATAAAGGGCACATGACTTTGTTACAAAACACAATTTCTCGGTTCAATTCATTTCAATACATGTAGGCAATCTCTATTGTGTTGTATATTAAAAATGTCTTCTCTATTAGTTATACTGCTACTCTACGTAGCTACGTCGTTTGGGGGGTCTTATGCCCAACCAAGTCCCTTGTTTTATGCAAAAACATGTCCAAAACGTATCCAGCATAGAGCGTGGGGTGGTGGAGGGAGCTGCACAAAATGATATCCGCATTGCAGCCAAACTCATCCACATGCACTTCCACGACTGCTTTGCCAACGTGCGCAATATCATCTAAATTCTTTCTAAGCATGTGTGTGTGTGTATATATATATATGTCATATTGGAGAGATTTTTGTGCCTTTCTTTTACTAGTTTATAACATTATATTTAATTTACATAACAAGAGATAGTTCTTTTATATCCGATAAAATTTTCTATTATTTATCAAGGAATATTGTGACCTTCTCTCCTTAGTCTTCTTCAGGGCTGTGATGGTTCCATTCTGCTAGTTGATGGGAACGGCATAGATAGCGAGCAAAATGCAATCCCCAGTCAATCAATAGACGGATTTGCAGTCGTGGACGACATTAAAACGGCACTAGAGAATGTGTGTCCCGGCGTCGTCTCATGCGCCGACACATTGGCCCTTGCATCTCCAATATTGGTTTCCCTGGTATATATACATCACCATTTTTCTGCCGTTCGTATTTGCAACCAGATTAATGTTACCCTCTCTTGCACATCCATACTCGTTTAATTTTAGCAAAGGGGCTCCTAACACACTAACTTGACTGGATCCATGACTAAAGGTCCTCTTTGCCCAAGTAAACCAGTCAAATAGAATTTCTTTACGTTCAACCAATGGGTGGCTATAAGATTAGAATCAATCTCATTTTTCTTGTGTCATCCATTTCAAATTAAATTAGCCGACGTCTTGAACAATAAGCATGGAGGGTTGGAACATTGGCCGTTAATAGTTTCATGGAATGTGAATGCATTTCATATTTTGTTTTTTTTTTTTCAATTTTCTTTTAATAATAATAAAATAATATAATAAGATATAAATTATTTATTTTACGAAATTAAATCAAATTTTACTATTAATATATTGATTCAACTTTCTCAAATCTACCAGCTATTCTAATAGTAATAAGCCCAAGACACCTAATACTCAACCGCAACCTATTAAATCTAAAATCCAACAACTTATGGTAAGGGATGTACGGTGAGGAGATACCAACCTGGCTCCATTGTATGAAGTCACAGCCAAGTATCACCTCCTCTCATACGTCGGTCGGTTGGTGAATGCATTTCTGGTTATTATGTCGTCTTGCTACTTCAATATACAGCTTATGATGTCGGACCAAATAATAAATTTACAAAAATTTCCCTGCCCAACCCGAGAAAACATTTTAAAACGTTGCAGGCAGCGGCCCAACATGGGAAGTGCAGCTAGGAAGGAGAGACAGCAGGAGGGCAAACAGGGCAGGAACAAGTGCCATTCCAGGTCCCTTTGAGAGCCTCAGTAATATTACTGACAAATTTGCTGCCGTGGGACTCGATTCCACCGATCTCGTTGCTTTATCTGGTAATTTATTGTGTCATCAACGTTTACGAATTAGACATTATTATTGGGTTGTTGGGGACATATTCTAGCCACCTCAAGAAGCTCTCGGAGCAATTAGTCCAATTGCACCGCCCCATGGACGGTCAGTTGGGACCGTTTCACCCGCCCATTTGTGAAGAAGTGTTCATTTCTGCAAGACCCGGAGACTGTGTGTACATTGGGCCAGGACCCCCTTGGCGGCCCTTTCTCAAGAATAATCTGAGCTAATTTAGGAGGGGCTAGGAAAGCATCCAAGGCCAGCTCAAACTAGGCCGGTTCGAACATTGGGCCCTAGTTCTGGTTCTTCGTGTATAAGACTGGAGGCCCATTCTAGCCCAAAACAGACAATCCAATAATAACACGGATATGGGGATGAGAACCCTTTTTCGGACCCCACCAGCCACGATGCTTGAGTATCGTGTCTAATGTGACTTTTGTTTTTTTTTTTTTCGTTTATTTAAAAAGAAAATAACACGTTATTATTTTTTTCTTTTTTCTTTTCGATTTTTGATGGGTAACTCTAATTATACGCTTTTTCTCTCAGGGGCACGTACATTTGGGGTAGCTCGATGCATAGCTTTCAGCGTCGCCTCTACAGTTTTACCGCCGACAACAATCCTGACCCGACATTGGACACAACGTACTTGGAAGCACTTCGTCGCACGTGTCCGCAAGGCGGGGATGATGGTAGAACAACCATTCTCGATCCTGCAACCCCAAATGATTTCGACAATAAATACTTCACAAATCTCCAAAACAGCAGGGGCCTTCTCGCGTCCGATCAAGTGCTGTTTTCTTCCCGTGGTGCTCCTACCGTGGCCATCGTTCACCGCTTTGCACGTAGCCAGAGCGATTTCTTTGATAGCTTTGGTAGCTCCATGATTAATATGGGGAACATCAACATTTTGACAGGAGACGATGGTGAGATGAGGTCTGACTGTAAGATGGTCAACTAACCCATTTGTTTCCCTAATAAGTGTAAACACGTGTTTTTTCTTTCTTTCAATTTTTTATCCGAAAGGAATATTCTATGCGCTGTTCCCAATTCAAATGGGATTTTCCTTGTTTTCATCTCATGAAAACAAATGTAATACTTGATAATAGAATGATTCTTCATTTTCTTTTTCCTTTTCTTTTTTTTATAAAGATGGCATTCGCGTCCTTGACTGTGTTTACCACGAGGAGGGCACTCGATTCTGACCTTCCTGCAAAAAGTTTGTGTCCCTTTTGAAAAATAAAAAGAAAAAAATACAAAAGAAAGTTTAAACCTAGGTAATACTACAAATCAATTTATATAAATTGGACTATTTTATCCAAAACAAAAATTAGAAATGATGAGCATTTTGGATGGCGACTTATTCATTTCTAAATTAGTGAGCCGGCTCGCCCAAGAACGCTCTAGCTTCCCTGGAATATTGGAGAGAATCCTTGAAATATTAAGAGGAACACTGGTACGAAACAGTATCAGAAAGACTTGTTTATTGGAATTCTGCTTTAAGATTCATAGTTTTCGGTGTCTTTCTATTCCAAACACAAATGCAAAAAGCCAAACATTGGCCTTGATGTCTTTGAGGAAAGTAACATAAAGTATCTATATGCACGATTAAGTCGTTCATGTATGATTTGATTCGCACATGTAGCCATACGGTCAGGATTTGTCTGATTTCTCTTGCATTTGGAGTGAAGGGAATAAATTGAGTGCATGAACATTGCAAGCTGTGCAGGCCAAATCCTGGAAAGGGGCTTGAAGGCACCGAAAGCTTACTAGCTTAATTTGACCCAAAAAAAATTTCCCCAACATCCAACCTGCCCATGTTTCAATGGAAAAATTGTTTCCACAACACTAACTTATAATCTCAAGTCACAATATGACGAGACGCACCTTGGTCGCCGTATCCCAAAACTGACGGCTCCGCAAGTTCGAAGAGATGCATTGGTGAGAGGTTGACACGAGGTGGAAAGTCGTTATTGGAGTGATGACAAACTATGCGGAATCGGGAAATTTTGGCATCCCAAAAAATCAAACATCATCAAAAGAACACGTAAACCCAGCATTGAGTGAAAACAAAGAAAAAATTATTGATAAGAAAAGAAGGTAGGGACACCGACTCCAACTATGGGTCTTAGTTATAGCATGCTATTTCCTTATACATATTTTCTTCCTATTTTGGGTTTCCTTATTCCCTCTAACAAGTGATATTATATTTAATTGAGACATTTTTTCCTAAAAGGTAATATCGTGTTTCTTGTGACTATCGCTCTATGGGGAAAGAAAGAGACATTTTAACTTATCAAGCGTATGATTCGTGTGGAATGTTAAGTTATGTCTATGAAAGGAAGAATAGTAATACGTGTATACTTAGAATATTGACAAATGCACACTTTTAATCAAACAAAATAAAGAAAAGTTAGTTTACGAGTTGTGGTTCAAAACTGTACTCATAATGTAATTATTAAGGTATTGACATGTACATATTTTAAGTAAAGTAAAATAAAATTGGTTTATAAGTAAATTTAAACTTGGGAGAAAACAAGAATCCGTGGTTTTCAACTCTAGCTTGCGGTTGGGGCAAATCGATCAGCATCACATGACTAAACCAGACGAACGAAACTTCGCACGTGATATAAAAGGACAGAAGTCGGTAATTGATTCCGAAAGTTTCGCGTGTCTTACCCTTGAATTTGTGAACGATGATCCCTTCGCTGTACGCTTAACAGACCATGTCAAAGTTGAGGTGCTTATTATTTAAGTTCTAACTTTAGATGATTACTTAAGTTTCAAGTTTCTTTTTCTTTTTTCTGACCAGGAACAGTATATTGTGGTACGTCTCACCAGCCACGTTAATTTCCATTAGAAGCTACGGTGTCAGTGATGTGACAGCAGTTAAGAAAAAAGTTGCGTTGACGGGGTGTGGGACGACAGCTCACACGGGAAAAAATACATTGGCAACGCGAGTTTTTCGTAGGCTCATTCATTTCTTTTTCTAAACACATAACATGCGTTCAGTTAAAGTATAATTAAATGAAATAAAATATGTATACAAGTATTAAAAAGATTAATGTGCACAAAATTGGTACTTAGCCCGTTTATAACTTAATTGTATGTATATTATATTTTTTATTTCAATTTATTAAAAAAAAAAAGACTTAGACTAAAAATTTACGACCCATCTAGACCCTGTGAGGTCCGTATGTTAATATATAGACAACGAAACGTTTTTGGCGGAGTGCTTTTGCCTCGTCAATTTTGGACCCCTCCCCTCCTTTCGCTCTATAAATTAGGTACTTAAAGTTAGTCCCTGAACCACTGGTAAACACTGAAATTAACTCAAGCTCAAGTCTTTCTGTTTTTTTTTTGGTTGCGGAGAAGAAATGTACCTTGGTGTAGCCTTTTTCTCTGCAATACTTTTGGTTGCAGGGAGTGCCCATGGTCAGCTAAGTCCAACCTTTTACGATGAAACATGTCCGAATGTAACGAGTATTATACGCGGAGTTCTCGTGCAGGCTTTCCAAACCGATCCCCGGATCGGTGCCAGCCTTATCAGGCTTCACATCCACGACTGTTTCGTTAATGTAAATCAGCATAACCTTCCATTAAATCCCCTTCGTTTCTCAATTCCAGCGTTCTTTAATATTGTTTTCTCCTTTTTCTATCTGCTTTCTGTGTAAAGATATGCATGTGGGAGGATAGTTGGAATGCAGTTGGGAATTCGCACGTCTAATTATTTTTATATATTTGTCTTAGTTATACGAACCGAGTAATTTATAATACAATTAATTTTATTAAATAAAATTATAAAAAATTTTAAAATTGATTTACATAAAAAATTTGTTAAGATAATTTAATATTATATTAAAAAATTAAAAATTTTAAATAAAATTTTAATATAATAAAATAAAATAAAAATATTTGTTTAAAAATAAAAAAATTTTATCATATTCATTAAAAAAATTATAATAAATATTATTATTAAATTATTTGTTTTAAAAAAATTATATTATTATTTATTTATATTTAAGTATTTTAGTTGTATTAATTAAAAAATTATTATATTTATATTATTGTATATTATTTTTAAATTTAGTTCTACCATAAATTGAATTAAAAGAAGTTAAAATCAAGTCTTTTTATTGGAAAGAAGTCGAGACAAATGGGTGTTTATGGGTGATGACCGATGAAAAATGAAAATCCATGGGAGTAGCACCATATATAGGACTTTGGTACTTTTTACGCTATTTATGAAATATTGGTGGCTAATTTTTTCCAATACCTTGATTACCTTTAGATGGTTTTTGAAACTGAGGTGACATTATTTCAGGGTTGTGATGCATCTATATTGTTAGACAACACCGCAACCATAGAGAGTGAAAAAGAAGCTATCCCAAACAACAATTCAGTAAGGGGCTTTGATGTCGTTGACGCAATGAAAAGTTCATTGGAGAGTAGTTGTCCCGGCGTCGTTTCCTGTGCTGATATCCTCACCATTGCAGCTGAAGAATCCGTTGCCTTGGTACATTATTAAGCCTGATATCCCTGCTCTTTTTCCTATTTCTTCTTTTTTACATTTTTTTTCCCAACTATACGGTTAAAAGAAGGCAAGCTTTTGTTTTCGAAGACTCAAAATTGTGACCATTAAGTGAGAATCGGTTAACTTTTTACATACTCAGAACAAAAGGAAAATAAAAATTGGGAGAAAACAGAACAATCTTTCCCATAGATTGTTTTCATCATCTACCCTATATCGCGGATTAATCTCTAGTTATAGTCAGGAGGCCCGTCATGGCCAAATCTGTTGGGAAGAAACGATAGCACAACAGCAAATAGAACTCTGGCCAACATCAACATTCCAGCTCCCTTCGAAACCCTTGATGAACTCAAATCAACATTCCAGCTCCCTTCGAAACCCTTGATGAACTCAAATCCAAGTTCTCTGCTGTTGGTCTCAACAACGACACTGACCTAGTTGCACTATCTGGTAGGCGATTAGTTTCAACTGTTTCAGTTGTCGGCTCGTATTCCATATCCTGAGGCAGGCTTTCATGGAACATTTTCTTTTTTCATGTCAGGTGCTCATACATTTGGCCGCGCTCAATGTCTAACTTTCAGTAGCCGTTTATACAATTTCAACAACACGAATACTTCCGATCCAACATTGAACTCAACTTACCTGCAAATACTCCGACAATTGTGTCCCCAAGGTGGAGATGGGACTGTGCTAGCCTATCTTGATCCCACAACTCCTGATGTCTTTGACAATAACTATTTCTCCAATCTTCTAGAACACAAAGGCCTACTTCAGAGCGATCAAGAATTGTTCTCGACTCCCGGGGCAGATACCGCCATTATTGTCGGCAACTTTAGCTACAATCAAACTGCTTTCTTTGAAAGATTTGTGGTGTCCATGATAAGAATGGGGAACATGAGCCCTCCGGCTGGAGCAGTTGGAGAGATCAGAATGAGTTGCCGCAGAGTCAACGGAGACAGCTTGGCTGGCCCGAGTGGCGGTCTTGTCAGCTCAATCTGATTGACAGAGCTAAGAGTCGAAGCAATAATGAGCTCCCATGAAGCATGTAATAAAAACCTTTTATAAGTATCAGTTTGTTATATCATCGTTACGGAAAAAAAAAAGGGAAAGGCCAGATGGTTGAGCTATAGCTCTGCACGCAGCCTGTTCTCTGTTGGAGTTGCCTTAAATGATATATCAATCGAGGGTTTGCAAAATGGTGCTCGCTAATTGCACTACCAAAATAGAAAGTTAATTTGGTTTATGTTTTTTAAATATTAAAATTTTTTATATAATTTTTATAAATTAAGTAGTAAATTAATAATTTTTTAAAATAAAATTAAAATAAATTAAATTAAATAAAAAAATATTTAATTTAAATAATTTTTTATATAAATTTTAATATTATTTAAATTTAAAAATTTTTTAAATAATTTTTATAAATTAAACAAATAATTATTAAAAAATTTTTAAATAATTTTTATAAATTAAACAAATAATTATTGAAAATTTTTTAAAAAATAAAATAAATTAATTTTGAAAAAAATATTTAATTTATATAATTACTTAATTAAATATAATATTATTTAAATTTAAAAAATATTTCATATAATTTTCGTAAATTAAATAATAAATAAGTTAATTTAAAAAAAATAAAATTAAAAATTTTTAAATATAAATTTATAGTAATTATAATTTTATTTTATAGTGGTTAGAGTACTATTATAAAAAGCTTAAAGATAGAATATGAATACATAAGCAGCAATCCACAGCCATGCCATGTACTAGTCGACAAAGTGTCAGGCCCGAGGCGGCCTTGTAATTCTTTGATCATCCTCCACCTCTCGCTGTGTCTCCTGATTCTCCCCTCAGCCTAAGTTTTGCTCCTGAGCAGGGTAATGTTTTCTCGGGTCCGTAGACATGCCATCACCATCTTTAGATATTTCACTTGCTCCTTTGTCATCTAAATCCATCACATTAATGCTGGGTCTACACGGTCTTTATCCCTATTTTCCATTTTTATTATAGGTATAAAAAAATAACGAGATGTTTGTTATTTGATGCTCTCGTTAATCGATCCGAATACTCACTGGAAACCAGAAAGTGGACGCTTGGCTGAGAGGTGCAGAAGGCGATTAGTTGATTACTGTTAAGCCCAATAGACTAATAAAACAAAATCGGCCCATCAGCCCCTTGGCCCAATGTTACCATACGAAGATTGAGGAAATGGGCGTCCATCTTTCCATGGCGAATCTACCGCTGAAAACAACCGAAGAAAGCTTTTCGAAAAACGGCTAAAAAACAAGAATTAAATGGCTATGTCCCAAGCCATTAGTTCATCGTAGCCGTTGATCTCGGCCCCCCGTTGTGGTTTATACATGTACCCAGTGGTCAAAAACCAATCAAACCCACCAATAAAAATAATAAAAAAAAAATGTCACGAGCTAGGCCTTTCCCTCCCTGCTCCATTCCCCACCCCCACACACACAGACACCAACACCGTCTTCGAACTCTGTTTGTGATTTTTTTTTTTTTCTTCGAAAAAGTGTTGGTTTTGAAGTTTTTCTTCTCTGCAGTGGTCTTCTTCTTTTGTGTTAAGTTTCGAATTAAGATAGACCCCAAAGTTCAAATGGCTTCCATTTCTGTTACTGATCTAATTTGAAGTTCTTCGATTGCATTGCAACGTCTTCTTATTTCCTTTCTTTTAAAATCTATATATTGTTTTCTTTTAAAATTTTTGGTTCCGTGTCTTTGATTTGATTTTTTTTTTCCCAAATTTTTCTAGTTCTCTGTTTTCCCATTAATTTTCCTTGAGAAGTTTGGTTTTTCACTTCCTGGAATTTTCTCCTCCAACAATCGTTTTTTCTCTTCATTCTTGGAATCTTTTGCTTGATATTTTCATTTTACTTCCTGGATTTCAATATTTAATTAAAATCTTTGTTCTTTAACCTCTTTTTCTCGTTTTTACTTTCAAAAAACCAAAAAAAAAAAAAAAAAAAAGGAACTCTCCTTCTTGTTTCGCCTTGGACAGCAATTGCTTTCTTAATTTAATGTTATATTGAATCTTTCTTTTCTCTCTTTCTTTTTGTTTTTTTAATAAAAAATTTCAAGAATAACAACGTTTCTTACATTTGTTTTTTTTTTTCTTTTTTTTTTAACCTTGTTGCAAGTTTTAGGTTCTTGAGTACAATTTGGATTAAAGTTGTTGGTTATGAATTTTTCAAGGGAAATCTTTTGGGGCAAGAGGTAGAGAAGGCAAAGTAAAAGGTATAACATTTCTGTTTTCATGTTTCATTCTTTAAATTGTTCTTTTGTGGTTTGGTTTATCCCTCAAATCCCAATCCATTGCATGAGAAAGCAGCCATTTAGAGCCATAGCTTAACTGATGGTCACCTGTACTTTCTGCTTTCTCAGTGTTTTCTTTTTGGCATTTATCGATTCGTGTTTCATCACGAAACATTGCAGTTTCTAGATTCAAGACTCAAATCTTTACACATACGCATTCTACTGGACAGCTACTGGGGCAGAGCTGTCTGAATTTTTAATTATGAGCCACACCCCAGTATATTATTGCCAGGATCCGTAACTAGAAAAGCAACCAAATCTCTGTTTATTACCCTGTGTTCTAACAATTTGATCTGCGAGAGGCCAGTAAGAACAAATATTGTAGGATCTTGTAGCTTGACAAGAATTCCCAACCTGCTCACATGATGGGTACAGCTACGTTTTATATTACCGGAAGAATTTTGTCGGTTTTCTTGCTAGAGTAGATTGGTTTAACCAGTTTGATAGCAATTAATAGGGTCATTTCTCTTTGTCTGAAAAGGTGAATCCAACTCTACCCATCTGTAAAAGAATTCTTAACTGCCATGTCTCGTTTGGCATACTCCAAGTTTACTGAGAATGCGTGCTGCTGCAATGCACTGGGTATTCTTCAGAAAGCCTAAGAGGCCTTTTTTACCAAGAATGCTAACACCTAATTACTTTCGTCATGATTTTATGGACAGTGACTATTCGATAGTTGATGCAGATAACATTCCCTGCAGAAGAGCACCCTACAGATTGTGTGTGCTGATGAATTTGAAGAATGAAGAAGGATCGATTCTGCACACATCAACCAAGGCGCAAACTTCTAAGGGGAACCCCTAAAAGAAACCACATCTTTAAGGATTGTAAAGGCGAAAGAATATATAAAAAAAATCTGTGTATTTAATATCCTTGGGCTTGTACATAGAAATAAAATCTCAAATTTGAAGTTTTTAGCAACATTTCTCCCTTTTATGATTTTTCTATTGTTATGATCAGTCAAATATTTCATCTGTTAGAAATTGCCATGAGCTGATTGGCTGATATTTGTAGGTTGATTTCATCATTGTGGTGGAAAAAGATGATAAAGTAATTACGTGAAAGAAAGGAACATCAGTCGTGGAAACTATGAAAAAGTAGTAAGCATGTAAAACTATCGTATATCTGTTACATCTTGGTGATCCATGTGTTATTTTATATCAAGCATTGACAAATTTATCGAATTTGGTGATTTTGAGACAGTGGCAATGGAACCATAAAAGTCTAAAGATGGCAGTAGATGATGCACAATTATTGTTCTCAAATATTTTACCTTTTTGTTCCAAAACTGAAGATGGTTGGAATGTTATATCCTCCAAACAATGTCAAATGTGCTCATCTTCTGTCTTTTTCACTATCAAGTCATTCATTTTTGCCACTCAACCTCTTGGCCGTACGGGCAGCTACTTTAGCACAGAGAAAGAATACATGTAAAAGAAAATGACAATGGCAATGGACTTTGTGTAAACCATGATCTATTTTGGGGAAGAAGAAATGATTATTGGTCTTAGCCATGATCACATGGGGGTAAAAGAAATGACTATCAGACCCTATAGTGTGGGAGTCTCATGCTGTGGGACACTTTTATGAGTGATAATTTTTGTGACCATTTTGGTTCATCTATTCATTCGATAAGTAAAATCCAATGAACCATCCAGCTTGAGTAATGATGGTTGTATGGTCTCCATCAATATGTGGTAACATTGGTTTAACAGTGAATGTACGTGCATCCAACCAGCCTGCCATGGTCTAATGTTGTGTCTAAAGCTTTTTGTCGATATCTACTGCATAAAATTAGGTTTCCTCTAAAATTTCATTGTGCAGGATGATAAAGATGAGCTCTGCAATTGCCCTGGAACCCCTGCTTCCACTGCACTTGAGTGCCGTTCAGGTTTGTTACACTTTTCACAAGAACCCATTACCATATTCCGAGTACAACAAACACCTAAGGTTGGCTTCAGTGGTTCCAGTAATATTTTCTCTTTCAGGCATCAATCATGGTAAACTTTCCAGCAAATTCTAGTGTATGGATATCCAAAAAATGAAAATCCAGTTGATCAGATTAAACTATTTCATCACAAAAGTGAAATGGAAATATACTTGAATTATAACAGGTCTAGTTTACGGTGGAGAAGCAGCAGACACCTGGGCTGCAGGTGCTACCTTAGACTTTAGGGTAGTAGGCTGCTACCCTTTCCTTGGTGACGGTTTATCAGAAACTTAATGACAATGGAATATTCATGCTGACACTTCATCTTTCTCAGCCACTTCTTTTCTCCCACCCATTAATCTGTTTAAGTCCTTTGTTACAGATTGTTAATAATCCCTTATCACTGTGTGAAGAATTAAACCCAGAGCTCAAAGATGTTTTGCAAGCCCTTCTTGGTAAAGGTGGTGCATCATGCTTGTTTTTGTCTGGTCTACTTACCATTGCACAAGAGAACAAAGCAGTCTAATTGATGACTATAACAGGTAATAGTTATCGTATCTGTCACTATTCCTGTTAACTATAATCTGATGCAAATCTAATACAGTTTATGTTGTTTTCTTATTGTGCAGATCCAATGTAAAGCATTTTCTTGAACAGTGTGTCTGAGCATCCATGGGTGGTCACAGATGGCTGTCCAGTGCCTGTGAAAAAGCTTATGCAGCTGCGGTTGAACTCTTTATAAGTATCACTTTTGGGTAGCAATGGCTGCAGCATATGCTTATGGAAGATGGGGTCATATCTGCTGTACATGGATCATATCTGCTGTACATGGAGTATGGTTCAGACAAGTTACTGTCTGCTGGTTTCACTCATGCTGAAGCACAAGCATTATCCTACAATCAAAATCTGCAACACTGCCAAAAGTCTCTGGTTTGATATGGCCAGGCATTGATGGGTACATTATGGTTTGAATGAGGCGTTGATGGGTACAGGTCGAGGAAGGGTTTGATCAGATTGAGGTCTCTGGTTCATGATGAAGAGAAGGATGAGGGGGAAATGGGTCCAGTGAGAGTGACGTGGAGGAGCACGTGGCGGTAGCAGTTTCATGGAGAACGGGGTCGATGATCAGTATGCCCATATAGCACAATTGGAAGAAGAGAATTTGACTTTGAAAGAAAGGCTGTTTTTGATGGAGAGAGAGTTACAGGATTTGAAGACAAGGTTGCACGTTCTGGAGATGCATCAAGTTGGTCAGGATAGCAGTTTCGTGGTAGTGGAGGATGTTAATGAGGTGGTGGAAAATGTGTCTGGGAATGATAAGAATGAAAATAAGAGTGACGGAGGATTGGGTATTGGTGGCACTGCTGCTGGTGAGAGCAATGATGATGCAATGGAGTACGTGTGTGGGAAAAACAGAGAGTAGAAAAATTAGTGGTGATGTTAAAGGTGAGTGCAATGATATTCGAATTGAAGATGTTGTGCCTAAACACGAAGCTCTTGTAAGGGCAAAAAAGCAGCAACAGATATCACAGTCAGCAATGAAGTGATTTTGAAGGTTAATGAGGTCAAGGATGGAGATATGCGAGATAGCTCTACACCATAGATGGTAAAAGGAGGAGATAAAGCATAGGGAGAAGAACCAAAAAGGAATAGCAAAAATGGAAAAAGGAGCAGAAGAAGGAGATTATTCAGGGTAAAAGAGAATAGTGAGTGCAATTTGATGCAAGTATATTCTCTGGGTAGATATGGTATTTTTGATTAGGTCTTCGCGCAATGATGGGTGCACACTAGGTGGTCCAAAACGGACAAATCCATGTTGCAGTCTTTGGACAACCGTGGGCACTTTTTTGTTTTTTTTTTTTTTGGGTGTTTTCTTTTACTAGGCCATTTTTTTGTTTTAAATCCTGAACACCCAACCCAACAAACCATCACTATTTTCCTCTTCAATCTCCTCAACAATACAACAGCTGAACGATCTCGTCCTTGTCCAAAGAAAACCCAAGATTTGAACAACCATTATGAGTAATCACGCATCATCCCTATGATAAAACCTTTTATCTTTCTGGAAATAATTCATCCTTTCTCCAATTATAAGGTATATGTAAAATATAATTGTAATGCCGTTTGCCATTTCGCAGAAGCGTTTACTCGGTGCAGCTTTGGGCAGTGTGTTGGCGGGTTTCGTGGTCTCCGAGCAACTGAAGCGCGTCCAAGATTCCGTTTCAGCTTATGAGCTGATAGAGCCAAAATACTTATAACATCTTGGTTGTTCTGTACACCTATAAAAAACGATCCCTCCAGCAGTGAAAATCCTTTTAGGGAGGTTGAGTACTGAATAAAATGTTTTTGGGGGGAAATTTTGGAGACGAATCTGAAGCACCAGATCAGTAGGAACTAAATTTAGAGTAACTTTTAAAGTAATTCTTTTATTAAAATTATAAAAATTATAATAATTTTTTTTAAAAAAAATAAATAATATTTAATTTAATTTTAATAATTATTAAAATTTAAAATTTTATATTAAAAATATCTTTTTTATTTTTTTAATATTGTTTAATTTATTATTTAAATTATATAAATAATATAAAAAAATTTAAATTAAAATAATAATTAAAATAAAAAATATAATTAATTAAATTAATTATTTTTTATTCAATTTAATTTATTTTAAGTGTAACAAAAATTAAATGACACTTTAAATTTTTAATTTAATACATTTTATTCAAAGATTTCTCATTTCTGAAATTTCAAAATATACTATTTATTGGACGATAGTTATAAAAAAATAATCACCAAAATATAAAATATGTTATATTCAAATAAAAAAATTAATTTAATTAATAATATTTTTATTTTAATTATTATTAAATTTAATTTTTTATTATTTATATAATTTAAATAATAAATTAATTAATATTTATAAAAATTAATAAAAATATATATTTTTTAATATAAAATTTCAAATTTTAATAATTATATAAATTAAATTAAATATTATTTAAATTTATAATTATTTATTTTAATTTTTATAATTTTATTATAAAATTATTTTAAATTTGTTAGACATAAAATATAATTTATTTAAATTAAAATAATTGATTTAAATAATTAATATATTATTTTTACTATTATTTAATTTAAAAATATTTTTATATAAAAATTTTAACATTTTTATTGAATTAAAAATTTAAAAATATCTTAATATAATTACTTAAATAGTACTACAATAATTTTATTTAATAATTTTTAAAATTTTTTTTAAATTAAATTTTAAATAACATTTATAATAAAAATAAATAAATTATTCAAATTGATCAAATTTTTTTATTCACGTTAGAATTCAATGGATTCTTATCACCAAAGAAGTATGAACATGTTGGTCATAACGAATATCATTATCATTTAATGTACCAAGGAGAAGCCTTGTTAGAAGGAAATGAAGCTACAGTATCATTTTGGAATTCAATCATTCAATCCCTTCAAGAAAATCTAATCAAGATCAATTACACCCTTGTTTGATGGATTTTGACGTGTACTGAAGACATCAAAATTACTCTAATCCACTCAATTAATAGTTGCTATTTTTGCAATTTTTTCTCCTGGTCTGTAGGGAATTGAGGAAAGACTCGCATGGTTGCCCTTATTTGGCTTGACAAAAATAGGAAGTAGGGTCCAGGTTTCTTTCTAGCTTTTATTTCGTACAGAACCTTAACCATGTAAGCCAAATCTTTGACTGTTATGTAGTGGCTTTTCTTTCTTCGAATGTCGTAATAGTTTGTCATTTCTTTAGCTCCGGCGTACATTCTTTTAACGTTGCATACAAATTCCTGTTGTGTTTGAATTGTGGATTGTAGTTAAGGCTGCTATATCTGGTCTTTCCCTTGTAGCACTTCAATATTTGCTTGCTTTTAATGTTCAGGCATGCAATTACCAAATGGCTCCTTTTTACAGTTGATTATGGGTGTATATTAATATGTTTGGTGGTGATTCTTCTCTTGGATACGAACAGTTGTGATCCTGAAGAACTTCTTTCTCGGAGTATGGCTCAGTGTAAGTTGGGACCAGGTTTAGTAAGTGTGAATTAACGCTCCATCGTGTGCATGCTGTTTACTAGGTTTATTTCCTTCCCATTCTAAACAGGAATTCAAGTGTAAATCCAGTTTATCATCTGCCCATTTTGAGAACCTTATATATGCTGATTTGGTTAATTGTTGCTTTTTAAAGTGGCTTTCCATGGTGATGCTTTACTCATTACAGATCTTGGTCTTCTGTCTCACCATGGTATGTAGCCTACCCCTAATTTTTTCAGGGGGATATGTGGGAATAAAATTATTTAAAGTGAGACTGATTGGCCAGAGAAGTATCTGTCGGATGTTTGCTTTATGTTTCCTCTCAATATTGTTGCCAATTGAAGTTTCGAATTCTAGGGCATCTCGTCTTCCAATGTTATGGGGCCATTTCATATAGATTCTTTTGAGTCTGGTTCGGAAGCCACGATAGTTAGCCGAGTCTAGAGGTCAAAGTTTACAGAATGAGGTTGCTCTTCTTTCATTAGTTGTGTATTTGCTGTGTGCACGCGTCTCATAAGTACAATGTACCGAGTTAAAACACGCCTTCAACACATAAGTTCCCTTTTCTGGTTGCCAGCCCAAGTTTTATGTTCACTGGGCAACCCACGGCAGCCAGAGATTGCTAGATGAAGACTCTGACGTTGGAGTACCTCTCTTGTTGACCTCAAATTGCTTGGCTGCCAATGCGAATGTGCCAGATTTCAGGGGAAATGAACTCGAGTGTTCAAACTTTGAAGTTTTCAAGAAGTTAATTATGTTGTCATAATCCATTAACTTGAACTGAACATCGTTTGTTGTCCTCTGGAAGTGGGCTCCGGAAGATCTCAAGCGGAGTCGAGTGGGTATTGCAGCAGTCGTTCGGTATGAGTTTCCTCGCCACAATTTGCCTTGATTGTTTCGTTGTGTAGCTTTCTTTATAAAGGCAGTTGAAGCCTTGAAAGAAACAACTTTCCTGGGTAAGAATCTTTTTATGTTGAGATGAAACAATGTAATTGTTACTAGCAGAATCGTCTAAATATATTTTCTGGTTATTAATAAAATTGTCTTTGTATAAGCATCAAGGAAATTTGTTATCGCAGGGCAAAATTATCTGAAAGGTATATTCTACGAGCTGTTGGCCAATTAAAATTGGGATTTTTCCCTATTTTCATCTCATGAAAACAAATGTAATACTTGAGAATAGAATGATTCTTCTTTTTCCTTTTCTTCGTTTTTTTTTTTTTTTCTTTTTTCTTTTGTTTTTTCAAAGATAGGGTCCTTATCCTTGATTGTGTTAACCACGCGGAGAGCACTCAATTCTGACCTTCTTGCAAAAAAAAAATTTGCGTCCCTTTCATTTAAAAAAAGAAAAGAAAAGAAAAGAAAAGGTGAACTTAGGTCCTACTACAGATCGATTTATACAAATAAGACTATTTAATCTAATAAAAAAATTAGAAATGATGAGCATTTTGGATGGTAACTGACTTCTAAATTATTGAGGCGGCTTGCCCAAGAAGGCTCTAGCTTCCTTGGAATGTTGCAGAGAAAAACATTGGTACAAAACAGTATCAGAAAGACTTGCTTATAGATTTTCTGCTCTGTGTCTTACTGTTCCAAACACAAATGCAGAAAGCCAAACCTTGGCCTTGAAGTCGTTCATGTATGATTTGATCCACACATATACCATCAGGGTCAGGGATTGTCGATTCTCTCTTTTGAAATTTTGTTGCAATTGAAGTGAAAGGAATAAAGGTGCTTGAAGGCACCGAAAGCTTACTAGCTTAATTTATTAAAAGAAAAAAAAAAGAAAAATTGTTTCACGACTCTAATTTATAATTCGTAAGTCACAATATGGAACGAGACGCTCCTTCCCCACCCTATCCCAAAACCGACAGCTCCACAATTACTAATTTAATGTCTTTAAAAATAGCTTGGTGGTGTGTATACGTTACCACGTGCTCGAGAATTACGTGAACGAGCAGCCGTAAACACATGGAGCGGCCCATCAAGAGAGCGAAGACAAAATTTTTCAAGAGATGCCTTAAGGCAGAAATTGACAAAGAGGTTGCAAGTCATTATTACAATGACGACAAACCATGCCCCTTCGGAAATTTTGGAATGATCAAACATCATCAAAGCAAAAGGTAAGCCGCCCGTGGAGGGAAAACATTGAAAATTAAAGCGGTTGGTGGCCTCGGGTCGGACCAATAATAAAAAAGGAAAGGGCACCCCACTCCGGCTGTCGGTGGAGAGCTGGTCCCCCCTAATGAACCTCTATTGATAAATTCACGAATGATATCTCAAGAAAATATGTCGATATTTTCTTATTTCTTGTGTGGGGGTGTGATAAACTTACCCGCCACCGGCTTGTTATCACTGTGATTTTTTGATACCCGATTTAATTTGACACGGACAACAGTAATCGGCGTTTGATCCGCGTCGCCGATTCCCGTTGTCCTCTGAAATACCAAATCAATTTTCCCTATGTGCAACGCGTGTGAGAAAACAAGAATTTGTGGTTCTCATCTCAAATTTGCGGGGGCGGTAAATTGATCAGCATCACGCGACTAAACTGGACAAACGAAACCTCACAGGTGACGTAAAGGGACAGAAGTAGGTAATGTTTGAAAGTAAACTCTTTTGGATGTTTCGGATGACATAATTCAACTCTTATCCTTGAATAATGTTAAAAAAGTAATGTATAAATATATAAGGTAAAGTGTGTATATAATTATTTAAAAATTTAGCATACAATTTGCACCTGTACTTTGATTTTATATATATATATAATATAGATTAATTTTTAAAAAAAAATTAGCAAAACATGCGCTTAGGACCCACTGCCTGTCTAGTCTACAGGGTCCGTCCATATTGCGGGGGGCGTACGTTAATATCGGCAATGAAAAAGTTGACAACGGCCTTTCGCCTCGTCAATTTTGGACCGCTTCCCTCCTTCCGCTCTATAAATTAGGTACCTGAAGCTAGTCCCTGAACAACTGGTAAACACTGCAATTAAGTGAAGTCTTTGTGTTTTTTTTTTATTGGTTGCGTGCGCAGAAATGTACGTTGGGGTAGCCTTTTTCTCTGCAATACTTTTGCTTGCAGGGGGTGCCAATGGTCAGCTGAGTCCAACCTTTTACAATGGAACATGTCCGAATGTGACGAGTATTATACGCGGAGTTCTCGTGCAGGCTTTCCAAACCGATCCCCGGATCGGTGCCAGCCTTATCAGGCTTCACTTCCACGACTGTTTCGTTAATGTAAATCAGCATAAATTTCCATTAAATCCCTCCTCGTTTCCCATTTCCAGCTTTCTTTAATATTATTTTCTTCTTTTTCTATCTGTTTTCTGTGTAAAGATACGTATGTGGGAGGAGACTTGGATTGCAGTTGGGAATTTGCACGTCTTATTATTCTTATGTGTTTGTCTCGGTTTCAGGAACCGAGTAGTCCATAACATGAAAAGTTTTATGGATGAGTTGTTGTACATATTCTTAAATTATTGCATATCTATTTGTCCAAAAAAAAAAAAAAAAAATATATATATATATATATATATTACTTATTTCATATTTAATTATTTTGGGTGATGACTGATGAAAAGTGAAAATCCATGGGAGTAGCACCATATATGTGGGGTTTAGGTATTTTGCAAGCACTTTATGAAATATTGGTGACTAATTTTTTCCAATACCTTGATTACCTTTAGATGGTTTTGAATCTAATTGGCCTTATTTCAGGGTTGTGATGCATCCATATTGTTAGACAATACTGCAACCATACAGAGTGAAAAAGAAGCTCTCCCAAACAACAATTCGATAAGGGGCTTTGATGTCGTTGACGCGATGAAAAGTTCACTGGAGAGCAGTTGTCCCGGCGTCGTTTCCTGTGCTGATATCCTCGCCATTGCAGCTGAAGAATCTGTTGCCTTGGTACGTTATTCAGCCTCACCTCCCCTCTTTTTTACCTATTTCTTCTTTTTTACATTTTTTCCCAACTACATAGTAAAAATAAAGCAAGCTTTTGATTTCCAAGGCTCAAAATTGTGACCATTAAGTGAGAATCGGTTTACTTTTTACATAGCCAGAACAGAAGGAAAATAAAAATTAGGAGAAAACAGAACAATCCTTCCGATGCATTGTTTTCATCATCTACCATATATGGCGGATTAATCTCTAGTTATAGTCAGGAGGCCCGTCATGGACAAATCTGTTGGAAGAAATGATAGCACAACAGCAAATAGAACTCTGGCCAACACCAACATTCCAGGTCCCTTCGACACCCTTGATCAACTCAAATCCAAGTTCTCTGCAGTTGGGCTCAACAACGACACTGATTTAGTTGCACTGTCTGGTAGGCGATCAATTTCAACTGCTTCAATTGCCAGCTTGTGTATCATATCCTGAGGCAGGCTTTCATGGAACATTTTCCTTTCTCATGTCAGGTGCTCATACGTTTGGCCGCGCTCAATGTCGAACTTTCAGTAGCCGTTTATACAATTTCAACAACACGAATACTTCTGATCCAACATTGAACTCAACTTACCTGCAAACACTCCAACAATTGTGTCCCCAAGGTGGAAATGGGAGTGTGCTAGCCAATCTTGATCCCACAACTTCTGATACCTTTGACAATAACTATTTCTCCAATCTTCTAGAAAACAGAGGCCTACTCCGGAGCGATCAAGAATTGTTCTCGACTTCTGGGGCTGATACCGCCAGTATTGTCAGCAACTTTAGTTCCAATCAAACAGCTTTCTTTGAAAGATTTGTGGTGTCCATGATAAGAATGGGAAACATCAGCCCTCCGACAGGAGCAGTTGGAGAGATCAGATTGAATTGCAGCAGAGTCAACGGAAACAGCTTGGCTGGACCAAGTGGCGGTCTTGTTAGCTCGATCTGATTGACAGAGCTAAGACTTGAAGCACGAGCTCCTGTGCAGTATGTAATAAAAACCTTTTATAAGGATAAGTTTGTTATATCGTCGTTGAAATTCACTTGAAATAAGAAAAAAAGAAAAAAAAGGAAGCTATAGCTCTGTCGGCATGCAGCCTGTTCTCTCTGTTAGAGTGGCCTTAGATCATAAATCAATCAAGGGTTTGCAAAATGGTGCTTGCTAATTGCGCTCTAAAAAATAGAAAGTTAATTCGATTCATGTTAATTTTTTATATAATTTTTATAAATTAAATAATAAATTTTAAAAATTGTTAAAAAATTTAAAATAAATTAAATTTAAATAAAAAATATTTAATTTAAATAATTATTAATGTAAATTCTTGTGTTACTTAAATTTAAACATTTTTTAAATAATTTTTTATATTAAGCAAACAATTATTAAAATTTTAAGAAAAAATAAAATAAAATAATTCTAAATAAAAAATTCTGTTTAAATAATTAAATAATTAAATTTAAAAAATTTTACATAATTTTTACAAATTAAGTAATAAAAAAAAAGTTAATTTGACTCTAAAAGAATAATAAAGTCAAAAATTTTTAAATATAAAATTAAAATAATTATAATTTTATTCTAAAATTATTAAAATAACCCTGTAAAAAGTTTTAAGAGAAAACATAAATAGGCAATTTATCACATAAAACAGCAATCCACAGCCATCCCACGTACTAGTCGACGAAGTGTCAGGCCCGAAGCGGCCTTGCAATTCGTTGATCATCCTTTACCTCTTTCTTTGTCTCCTAATTCTCCCCTCAACCTATGCTTTGGTCCTGAGCACGGTAATGTTTTCTTGGATCCGTAGACATGCCATCTTCATCTTCAGATATTTCATTCGCTCCTTTTGTCAGCTAAATCCATCACTTTAATGCTGGGTCTACACGGTCTTTGTCCGTCTTTTCCACTTTTTTCATTATAGGCGTAAAAATATAACGAGATGTTTGTTATTGATGCCCCCATCAATCGATAACGAAGATTCACCGGAAACATCAAAGGGGACGCTTGGTGGAGAGGAGCAAGAGGCTGTTAGTTTATTACTATTAAGCCCAATAGACTAATATGACAAAATCGGCCCATTGGCCCAATGGCCCAATGTTACCATACGAAGGTTGAGGAAATGGGCATCCATCTTTCCACGGCGAATCTACCGCTTGAAAATAACCGAAGAAAGCTTTTCGAAATTGGACAGAGGCAACACGTTGGCCCAACGGCTGAAAATCAAGAATCAAATGGCAACGATAGTTTATGTCCGAAGCCATTAATTCATTATAGCCGTTGATCTCGGCCTCCTGTCTTGGTTTATATATCTACACAAATGGTCACAATCCACTCAAACTCACCAATAAAAATAAAAATGCCACGGGCCAGACCTTTCCCCTTCCCCCCCCCCCCCCCCTCCCCACACACACACACAGCATCTTTGAACACTGTTAACTATAACCCCATGCAAATCTAATGCAGTTTATGTTGTTTTCTTATTGTGCACGTCCAGTGTAAAGGACTAAGTTGAACAGTGCGCCTGAGCATCCGTGGGTGCCCACAGATGGCGGTCCAGTCCCCGTAAAAAGGCTGATGCAGCTGCAATTGAACTCTTTATAAGTTTTACGGCCTAAAAAGCCCCAAGTCTCTGTAGTGAATGGAATAACCCGACCATTGCACCATCTCTTCCGTGCAATTAAGCTACTTTTTTCTCGCAAAAACGGTTCCCAAAATACTTATATTCAGACAAAGGTTAGCTAGTCTTCTGATATGCACGTGTGATCTTTGTAATATTTATGAGAGAAATCTTGAACCCTGCATGATGGATGTTTGCTAGCTTAAAATATATACATAGAGAGAGAGAGAGAGAGAGAGAGAGAGAGAGAGAGAGAGGTTTCAAGGGTGGATTTAGCGGCAGCATACTCTGATGAACTTACACCTTGATGCTTAGTGGCAGCATACTCTGATGAACTTTTTTCTATCCCTGTGCTACATAAACAGACGGTTGGCCACAAAAGATTTCCCATTTTTTGTCATATGTAATGACAAAGTTACTTATCTGCTGCCCACTGTGCCAATGGCCACACGGTGTGTTCAAGCTGGAAGGTCAGAATATCCACCTCTTGCCCAACATGCCGTGGAGAACTTAGAAACATAAGGTGCTTGGCTCCTGAGAATGTTGTTGAGACACTAGGAGTCCCTTGCAAATACCGGAAGGACGGTTGTTGTAAGATACTTCCATACAGCAACAAGTTGGCACATGAAAAGAACTG
The DNA here is from genome assembly GCA_037832385.1 of Rhizophora apiculata. Taxonomy (NCBI): domain Eukaryota; kingdom Viridiplantae; phylum Streptophyta; class Magnoliopsida; order Malpighiales; family Rhizophoraceae; genus Rhizophora; species Rhizophora apiculata. The sequence continues at coordinate 5,208,778 of CM075430.1, read as the reverse complement.
CAAGTATCGTCCATACAATTGCCCTTATGCTGGAGCTCAATGGTCTGTCACTGGTGGCATCCCATTTCTTGTCATGCATCTCAAGAATGATCACAAGGTTGAACTGCACAGCGGATGCTACTTTAATCAAATATATGTCAAATCCAATCCCAAAGAAACTGAAAAATTCAAGATGGATGTTAAAGGTAAGATCTCTCTCTTTCTCTCTGAGCTCTCAACTTACATGATTGACAAATTTAGTAATTGAAAATCAGCGTAATTTTGTCAACTCGCATTTGAAAAAGCATTTTTCACATTTTCCCACCATTTCTGGCTCTCCCACTGGCATGGCAGAAACCAATAAACAGTGCCTTAGATGCATAATAGCAGCATCTTCTTCCCTCGCGACTCAACTAGTTTGATCCTTGCTCTTTGGTCTCTACATCTAATAGTTTTTGTCATCTGGTGCAGATTTTCAATTGATTTGGTCAAAAGTTCTGCTTGCATTTTGATGCTTGCCGTCTGGAAACTGCACCTGTTTACATGGCCTTCCCGAGATTCATGGGTAACGATGATGAGGCGAGGCCATTTAGTTACAGTCTAGTAGTTGGTAGGAGTGGCAGAAAGCTTACGTAGCAAGGAGTTCCCAGAAGCATTTGCAATAACCACATTAAAGTTCGAGACAGCCAAGATGGCCTCATCATTTCAGGAAATTTGGCTCATTTCTTTACTGGCGGCAATGGGCAGGAGTTGAAACTGAAAGTTACGAGACACATATGGAGAGAGCAGTGAGATTGGT
>CM075430.1:5155673-5207500 GCA_037832385.1 Rhizophora apiculata | reverse complement strand
TAGAAAAAGAAGAAAACAATATTAAAGAAAGCTGGAAACGAGAGACGAAGAGGGATTTAATGGAACGTTATGCTGATTTACATTAACGAAACAGTCGTGGAAGTGAAGCCTGATATGGCTGGCACCGATCCGGGGATCGGTTTGGAAAGCCTGCACGAGAACTCCGCGTATAATACTCGTCACATTCGGACATGTTTCATCGTAAAAGGTTGGACTTAGCTGACCACTGGCACCGCCTGCAAGCAAAAGTATTGCAGAGAAAAAGGCTGCCCTGATGTACATTTCTGCGCAACCAAAAAAAAAAAAAGAGACTTCAGTTAAATTTCAGTGTTTACCAGTGGTTCAGGGACTAACTTTGAGTCCCTAATTTATAGAGCGAAAAGGGCGTGGGGGTCTATATTATAATCCCTAATTGACGAGGCCGAAGCACTCTGCCAAAGACTTTTAATCGCCTGTATTAACTAACATACGGACCTCACGAGGCCCTATAGACGGGCTCTAGATGGGTTGTAAATTTTTAGTGTAATTCTTGTTTTTCATTTTTTAAATTAAAATAAAAAATATAATATACATACAATCCAGTTATAAATATGTATAAATGTTAATTTTGTGCATATTAATTTTTTTAATACTTATATACATATTTATTTATAAAATAAAATTTATCTAAACGATAGTATATGTTTTAAAAAAGAAATGAATGAGCCTACGAAAAACTCACGCTGTCACTCTATTTCCCTGCGGGCTGACGTCCCGCACCCCGTCAAGTCAACCTTTTTTCTTCACCAATAGAATGCTGTCACATCACTGACAGCGCAGCTCCTAATCGAAATCAACGTGGCTGGTGAGACGTCACGCAAAATAATATTCCTGGTCAGCAAAATAAAACAGCTTTCAACTTTAAGTAATCATGTTAAATAATCATCTCAACTTTGGCGTACGGCGAGGGATTATCGTTCATAAAGTCAAGGGTTAAGTGATCCGAAGCTTCCAAAAGGGGGTAGTTCAAAAATCAAAAAACCGACTTATGTCCTTTTATATCACGTGTGAGGAAAATTGATCCGGTAATTTTAGCGGAGAACGGAAATCGCTAATCAAACACAATTACCATCGTCTGTGTAAAAATAAATTGGGAATCAGAAAATCACAGTGATAACAAATGGCGGGTAAAGCTCATCACACCATCCACAAGAAATAAAAAAATCTCCGGATATAAAAATCTTGAGGTAGCTCAAAACTCGAGGAAACACAGGGTGAGGAAACACGAGGAGGGTTTAAATAAATAATAGATTATAGTAGACGTGAATTTAAATTTTTTAAATATTAAATTTATAAATTATTTTTATTTATGTATTATTTATTTTTTAATATAAAATTTTATAATTATTTAATTTACATGCATTTTATATTTAAAATTTTTACAATTTATTCTTCAAAATAAATTATTTTGACATTAAACTTATTTTTTTTTATCATTTCTTCGAATCAACCTATGAGTTAATTTTATTTCACTTGATTTAAAGTACGTGCATGTCAATACTCTAATAATTACACTATGAGTATGCATGTTGCCTCTTGAGCCACAACTCACGAACTAACCTTACTTCATTTCCTTTGATTAAAAGTGTTCATTTGTCCATATTCCAAACTGTACACGTATTACTATTCTTCCTTCCAAAGACATAACTTAACACTCCAAATGAATTACATTTTTTATAAGTTAATCGGCCCCTTTCTTTCCCTAAAAGGCAACAGTCATAAGAAACGTACCTACTTTATATTCGTTATTTTCCAAGATATTATTTTTTAGGGAAAACTGTGTCTATTAAATATAATATCACTTGTTAGAGGCAATAAGAAAACCCAAAATCAGAAGAAAAGATGCGGAGGGTTCAAGTAAATACCATATTATAACATCTCAAATAAGGGGAGTCGGTGTCCCTAGCTTTTTTTTCTTGTCAGTAAAATTTTCTTTGTTTTCACTCAATGCCGGGATTTACGTTTTCTTTTTGATGATGTTTGATTTTTTGGGATGCCAAAATTTCCCAATTCCGCATAGTTTGTTATCACTGCTATATCCACTTTCAACCTCGTGTTGAAAGTTGCGGAGCCGTCAGTTTTGGGATACGGTGAGGAAGGTGCGTCTCGTTATATTGTGACTCGAGATTATAAGTTAGTGTTGTGGAAACAATTTTTCCATTGAAACATGGGCAGGTTGGATGTTGGAGAGATTTTTTTTTTTTTGGGTCAAATTAAGCTAGTAAGCTTTCGGTGCCTTCAAGCCCCTTTCCAGGATTTGGCCTGCACAGCTTGCAATGTTCATGCACTCAATTTATTCCCTTCACTCCAAATGCAAGAGAAATCAGACAAATCCTGACCCTATGGCTACATGTGCGAATCAAATCATACACGAACGACTTAATCGTGCATATAGATACTTTATGTTACTTTCCTCAAAGACATCAAGGCCAATGTTTGGCTTTTTGCATTTGTGTTTGGAATAGAAAGACACCGAAAAATGTGAATCTTAAAGCAGAATTCCAATAAACAAGTCTTTCTGATATTGTTTCGTACCAGTGTTCCTCTTAATATTTCAAGGATTCTCTCCAATATTCCAGGGAAGCTAGAGCGTTCTTGGGCGAGCCGGCTCACTAATTTAGAAATTAGTAAGTCGCCATCCAAAATGCTCATCATTTCTAATTTTTGTTTTGGATAAAATAGTCCAATTTATATAAATTGATTTGTAATATTACCTAGATTTAAATTTTCTTTTGTATTTTTTTTTTTTTTTTTTCAAAAGGGACACAAACTTTTTGCAGGAAGGTCAAAATCGAGTGCCCTCCTCGTGGTAAACACAGTCAAGGACGCGAATGCCATCTTTATAAAAAAAAGAAAAGGAAAAAGAAAATGAAGAATCATTCTATTATCAAGTATTACATTTGTTTTCATGAGATGAAAACAAGGAAAATCCCATTTGAATTGGGAACAGCGCATAGAATATTCTTTTCGGATAAAAAATTGAAAGAAAGAAAAAACACGTGTTTACACTTATTGGGGAAACAAATGGGTTAGTTGACCCTCTTACAGTCAGACCTCATCTCGCCATCGTCTCCTGTCAAAATGTTGATGTTCCCCATATTAATCATGGACCTACCAAAGCTATAAAAGAAATCGCTCTGGCTACGTGCAAAGCGGTGAACGATGGCCACGGTAGGAGCACCACGGGAAGAAAACAGCACATGATCGGACGCGAGAAGGCCCCTGCTGTTTTGGAGATTTGTGAAGTATTTATTGTCGAAATCATTTGGGGTTGCAGGATCGAGAATGGTTGATCTACCATCATCCCCGCCCTGCGGACACGTGCGACGAAGTGCTTCCAAGTACGTTGTGTCCAATGTCGGGTCAGGATTGTTGTCGGCGGTAAAACTGTAGGGGCGACGCCTGAAAGCTATGCATCGAGCTACCCCAAATGTATGTGCCCCTGAGAGAAAAAGCGTATAATTAGAGTTACCCCATCAAAAATCGAAAAGAAAAAAGAAAAAAATAATAACGTGTTATTTTTTTTTTTAATAAACAAAAAAAAAAACAAAAGTCACATTAGACACGATACTCAAGCATCGTGGCTGGTGGGGTCCGAAAAAGGTCCTCATCCCCATATCCGTGTTATTATTGGATTGTCTGTTTTGGGCTAGCATGGGCCTCCAGTCTTATACACGAAGAACCAGAACTAGGGCCCAATGTTCGAACCGGCCTAGTTTGAGCTGGCCATGGATGCTTTCCTGGCCCCTCTGAAACTAGCTTAGAAAATTCTTGAGAAAGGGCCGCCAAGGGGGTCCTGGCCCAATGTACACACAGTCTCCGGGTCTTGCAGAAATGAACACTTCTTCACAAATGGGCGGGTGAAACGGTCCCAACTGACCGTCCATGGGGCGGTGCAATTGGACTAATTGCTCCGAGAGCTTCTTGAGGTGGCTAGAATATGTCCCCAACAACCCAATAAAAGCAATATCGAATAATGTCTAATTCGTAAACGTTGATGACACAATAAATTACCAGAAAAAGCAACGAGATCGGTGGAATCGAGTCCCACGGCAGCAAATTTGTCAGTAATATTACTGAGGCTCTCAAAGGGACCTGGAATGGCACTTGTTCCTGCCCTGTTTGCCCTCCTGCTGTCTCTCCTTCCTAGCTGCACTTCCCATGTTGGGCCGCTGCCTGCAACGTTTTAAAATGTTTTCTCGGGTTAGGCAGGGAAATTTTTGTAAATTTATTATTTGGTCCGACATCATAAGCTGTATATTGAAGTAGCAAGACGACATAATAACAAGAAATGCATTCACCAACCGACCGACGTATGAGTGGAGGTGATACTTGGCTGTGACTTCATACAATGGAGCCAGGTTGGTATCTCCTCACCGTACATCCCTTACCATAAGTTGTTGGATTTTAGATTTAATAGGTTGCGGTTGAGTATGAGGTGTCTTGGGCTGTTAGAATAGCTCTTAGATTTGAGAAAGTTGAATCAATATATTAATAGTAAAATTTGATTTAATTTCGTAAAATAGATAATTTATATCTTATTATATTATTTTATTATTATTAAAAAAAAATTAAAAAAAAAAAATATAAAATGCATTCACATTCCATGAAACCATTAACGACAAATGTTCCAACCCTCCATGCTTATTGTTCAAGACGTCGGCTAATTTAATTTAAAATGGATGACACAAGAAAAATGAGATTGATTCTAATCTTATAGCCACCCATTGCTTGAACGTAAAGAAATTCTATTTGGCTGGTTTACTTGGGCAAAGAGGACCTTTAGTCATGGATCCAGTCAAGTTAGTGTGTTAGGAGCCCCTTTGCTAAAATTAAACGAGTATGGATGTGCAAGAGAGGATAACATTAATCTGGTTGCAAATACGAACGGCAGAAAAATGGTGATGTATATATACCAGGGAAACCAATATTGGAGATGCAAGGGCCAATGTGTCGGCGCATGAGACGACGCCGGGACACACATTCTCTAGTGCCGTTTTAATGTCGTCCACGACTGCAAATCCGTCTATTGATTGACTGGGGATTGCATTTTGCTCGCTATCTATGCCGTTCCCATCAACTAGCAGAATGGAACCATCACAGCCCTGAAGAAGACTAAGGAGAGAAGGTCACAATATTCCTTGATAAATAATAGAAAATTTTATCGGATATAAAAGAACTATCTCTTGTTATGTAAATTAAATATAATGTTATAAACTAGTAAAAGAAAGGCACAAAAATCTCTCCAATATGACATATATATATATACACACACATGCTTAGAAAGAATTTAGATGATATTGCGCACGTTGGCAAAGCAGTCGTGGAAGTGCATGTGGATGAGTTTGGCTGCAATGCGGATATCATTTTGTGCAGCTCCCTCCACCACCCCGCGCACTATGCTGGATACGTTTTGGACATGTTTTTGCATAAAACAAGGGACTTGGTTGGGCATAAGACCCCCCAAACGACGTAGCTACGTAGAGTAGCAGTATAACTAATAGAGAAGACATTTTTAATATACAACACAATAGAGATTGCCTACATGTATTGAAATGAATTGAACCGAGAAATTGTGTTTTGTAACAAAGTCATGTGCCCTTTATATGGAGAATGCGAAAACGTGACATGTTCAGTGAACCTGCGAATGAGTGTGTGAGGGAAAGTGGAAAAGTTCTTGGTCTTGAATTGTTACTTTTCTTTCAGGAGTTGTAAATGTTATGCCCAACTATTCTCTGGCTTCTAGTTGACAGAAACTGCTTTGACTTGGCAATTGTTTGAAACTTTCAGTTTTAACGAGATTGACTCTTTCGAAGCTTTATGTCAGTCTCAGTATGATTTTGGGACAAAAATATTTCAATTTTTAACACGACTTCATCTATGAGGCCTATATAAATATTCGCTGGATGGGCATTAAAAAGTTATTCTTAAATTTTAATGATTAAAAATATAAGTTGAAATATAAAGTATTTTGTCACAATATTCTAATTAGAATATATTAAAAAAATAAAAATAAAAATAAAAATAAAAAATAATCTAAAATTTCAATTTAATGTAACAGACCAATGTGAGTGACAGTATTTTTAAAATAATTGGTCATAAATTTAATTTGAAATAATATAAAAATTAATTTTAAAATATTTATGTCGTTTGTATATAAAAAAAAAAAATAAAAATTATATTATAGATTTATTATAAATTAAAAATTAATATTTAAGTAAAAATTAAATAATTAAATTAAATTAAATTATTTAATGTTAAATTAAAAATATAAGTAATATATAATAAAAAAATAAAATTTTTAATTTATAATCAAAGTAATTAAAATATTTTATAATTAATTTATAAATATTGTAAATCACTTATAATATAATAATTTTAAAATTAATATTATTAAAATATTATTAACTAATAAAACTTAATTATTTGTCAATAGAAAATAGAAAAGCAATCAAAAGAAGGCTATATCTAAACCGCAGTAAGTCTCGCAAGTCACAGTGAATGGAATAGAAAGGGTCGTTCAATTCCATTAGATGCAATAAAATGTCAGAAAGAGAACATGTGTAGTTCAATTAGACACTACAACAGCTTGTGTTGGTAAACCATAACTAACTCTCGTTAGTTACGACGAGTTGCAACGTTTGACAGCTAATGTAGGGTGCACCTAATCCAGTGCAATTTAACAACATAACCCACGCTTGGTAGTTCTTGTGTAGTGATAGGGAGTTCATCAACGTGTATATGACCCATTATTCACGTGACCGTGTACCTGTAACTTCCAGTTCCCCCCTCCCTTTTTTTTTTTATTGATTTCTGGTGATCAGGTTGTTGACAGGGTAGGACTCTTGAAAAGCAAGAAAACTAGTTTAATTAAATCCACTAATCTTTTCCTTTCAATTTATTTTGATGAATACAAAAATCATGACACTGTAATTTTGATTGTCATCAATACTTTTTATATTGAAACTGCAATTCTCAAAGCACCATAATCTCATCTGACACATCGGATTAAGCTTGAAGATTACCAATTACAGGAAAAATTAGATGATTCTCAAAAATTGATTTACCACCCCACACCAAAAAATAAGTTTTCACCCAAGGTCATGGGTTTTAGCTCTCGTCAAGAAGTTTAGTTGAACGAAGCGTAAGGACCGTATGATACGTGAGTGCAATTCTTCCTGAGCCGTAAACTACTATAGCTCCGTAACAGCTAAGCCTGCACAAAGAATACAAAAACAAGTGTACAAGAGGGGCTTTTGCAGGACAGGGGTTACAAACCGCACGCCGTTGCACATTCCCTTAGTTTCTCAAGATGGAGCTGCAGCAAAGATTTAAAAGAAGAAAAATGAAAAAGAACGGCAATGAATCTGACAATCATAATATATATATATATCATGTCAGAAAATCTTTTTACGCGGCCAATCAGACCTTGGAGCGGACGAGGGCCTCCAGTTTATATCATGTCCTCTTTTTTGTTTTGTATTTTTTTTTTTTCTTTTCTTTGTCCCCATTCTTTTATTCAGTACTTTTTCAGAGAAGCTGCTGAAGCGTTTTCTGAGAAGCTTCTTCTTTGTTTCCTTTTATTTTTTTCCTTTTGGTTTTACCATGTCTGACAGAGTAGCCGCAGAAAAAGAGGACTAGCCACAATGGAGTCGGAGGAGGATGGACCGGTGGTGGATCCAATATTTCTGGTTTGGGTAACGGTAGAGAAGGAGAAAGAAGGGAAAGCGTGTAGATCAAGAGAACAGCAACTACAGCAAGAGATAGGTTAAGAAGAAGCGTTTTCCCTTTCACTCCTCCTACTCTTTGGTTGGCGGCGTGCAGCCTGTGGTGGTGTCCTGCTCTTCAACCCAAAACAGAAAAATCATTTTCATCCCCTTCCCTTCCTTCCTTGGAAGAAAGAAAACAGAGGAATAATTTTTTTTTTCAAAAAAAAAAAAAAGAATGCAAAGGAAGCAAGAATTCCTTCCGCCAGAGTCTGGGGTGGGAAAGGGAATGCCATCTTTACTCTTTTACCATTTTACATTGCTGCTGCTGCTGCGCTCGTTTGGAGTGAGAGTGGGAAAGATGTACCTGATGCGAGATGGTTTTCGGTTGCTGTGCATTGAATTGTTCAGGCTCAGGGCAATCCCCGTTCGTATGTCACAGTCCACCCAACTCCAAGAAACACACCCAAGACAAAAAAAAAAAAAAACAAAAACAAGGCCAGTGCCATCTTTTGGGCTCTATGCCCTCTTGCGGCCCGCTCCTCAACATATTAATATGATACCACTTTAGGTGTTTTTTTTTTTGAAAACAAAAGTAAAAAGACGCACTCCAGAGAAACTCATGCTTGACTCGAAAACTATACCTTTTTTTTTTTTTTTCTTTTTTTGTCTTTTGATTAGAATTCATTTGAGTATTATTATATATTGTACCTTGTACAATATTTTCACCTATTTTGCATATTTTATTCAATTAAAATCTGTCAGTCCACTAGTACGGTTACCTTTAAATAAATTTTTCTAATGATCAACTCCAGCGTTAACAAGTTTCACGTACCTTGTTCAATTAAGACCCACTACTCAAGATTTATTGGACCCCAACATGTCACTTTTTACCTGTTTTACATGTCTAATAATTAAAATTTATTCTGAATGTTGTTCAATCTGAATGAGTTCGTGCTAACAAATTTTGTCTATCTCAGTTAACTAGAATTTATTATTCAAATATTATTAGCACTCAACTCATTTTTTTTTTTTTACCCATTTCATATGTTTTATTTAATTAAAATTTTTTTACTAAATTATCGTTAGACTTAAATGAATTTTTTTCTCTTTCAGTGTTAATAAGCATTTAACTTATTAAACAGAAAAGCACCCGGATACTACTCTGCTACCTAACACATAGAATCAAGAAAACAATTGACCGTCAAATCTTCTATGCGTGTCAGGTCGACTGTTATACGATTCATCTAAAATTTGAAAAGATAACGAAATAACGAGAAGAGAACACGTGTCGCTTAACCCAACAAACATGAGATACTCCCTCAGTTTGGTGCCATGTAAGTTTCTCATGGAGTGGAGACCGTAAACAAGACGCAGTTCAGCTCACTGTCAGGCAAGCATTTTGCTTCAGCAACAACAACAACAACAACAAATGGCTCTGAAATTGCATGCCACCAGTCCAACACCAGCGGCCACGTTTGTATCATCATTTGCAACAGAAACTCTTCTTCTCAGCCCTCCAAAACCAACCTTCAAAAAATCATCCTTGTTTGGACAAAAGAATCATACCCACGTGTGCCGATCTTCTGTAGTGGATGAGCGACAAGAAATCTCATTCACCGAGCCCGAAAACCAGCTGATCAACGCGGGATCCAAGGCCGTGGGAAATCTGCAACTCCTCAGCAACTCAATGTACTTGCGTCCTCTTTGATCTTTCTTCTTTTCCAGTGGCTGAAACTTGGGTCTTATCTCAGGGTTTCTCGTTGCAGGACGTGGAACTTGCAGTTAAAGTGTTAGAAGGCTTAGAAGGCGTGCCTGAACCGGTTCGTTTCGTGCTGGATTCTCGAATTCTTCAATTATTTCTTCTTCTGTCGTACATAGTATCTTCTTGGAAATTGAATTGAATTGAATGGTTTCGCCGATCTCTCTGTACATATTCATATACATATGCTTATACACATGCACATATTCGATCGAGTGCATTGACAAGCTGATCATTTTGAGATTAATTGAATGTTTTACGTTGATTTTTCTCTGTCATCTCATGTTATCCTTTTGTTCTTCAACGCACTGAAATTGCCTACAGACAAACTCAAGTTTAATTGAAGGTCGCTGGCAGCTAATGTTCACAACTAGACCAGGCACGGCATCTCCAATTCAGGTTATTTGAATACATTTTCCTGCAGTACTTTCATTTTTCTTCTAAGTTTCCTGACTTGTTGGTTGTTAGTAATAATACTCTTTTGTTTAGATATAGGTTTGAGTTAAAGGACAAATATGACTAAGGAATGCTACTGTTGGACTCCGTTCAAGTTTCAGAAAGAGCCTTTTACTGTCTTTTACACCACAGTAATCATCACCTCGGTTGCTTCAAGCTTTTTCTTCTTTAATTAAAAAATGACAATGGTTTGCCAACAAAAGAAATTTAGAAAAAAGGAGGACAAAAAGGTGATCAAGAGTTACCTGTCTACTGAACTTCCGGGTCAATGTGGGGGTGAAGCAGCGGTATGGGATATGTTTAATTGTTTTAATTTTCTCACCGGTTTGGTAATTGGAGTGGATAAGAGTTGGGTACGTGAAACTTGAAATACTTCTTGCAAGAAGTTGAGTAGGGGTTACCATCCTGAAATTGTATTCCTTCTGTTTGTCCGTCTGCCTTTTGTGCTGATGTTTTCTCTTTCTGTTTTGGGTATGCTTACAGTGAACATTTGTAGGGGTAGACTTCTTCAGTGTATTTCAAGAGGTAAACCTTAGAACAAACGATCCACATGTTTGCAACATCATAAAATTTTCAGAGCCAATAGGTGAGCTAAAAGTAGAGGTACGAAGTCTTAATCTTTGGTTTTTGAAAACCTAAAATGGTCTACACATTTAATCTTCATGTGGGAGAAAAATAATTGAAAGGATATGGTATTGAGCATAGCCCCTTGGTGTGGCGTGTGGGGGGCAAAAGTAATATAAACATTAAAATTATCAAAGTACAAATTCTTGTCGCAAGGTGTATACAACAAGCTCTTGATTTACTACTAGAAAACATCGTTGACTGCAAAACAGAATATTACAAGTAACTATATATCGAATTAGTTGTTTAACAGAATTTTGTAACTCTAATTACTTCATATTTTCATTGTTTCTTGAAGAACTCATACCTCATCTCTTGTCTTCCTTTCTTAGGGATTTCCAATGCATTGGAAATCATATTTCAAAGTGTTGTCTCATTTTGCAAGATTTCATTCTTTGTCATCTTACACCATTCAACCTTGATTTTTCACGGGCAACAGCATCAATTGGTAGTGAAAAACGAATCCATTTCTGGTTTGATAAAAAAACTTTCACATTCAATTTTTTATCATTTAAGGTTCCATATCTAGTGCCATTCAAGTTTCTTGGTGATGAAGTAAAGGGTTGGTTAGACACCACATATTTGTCCCCATCTGGAATCCTTTGTATCTCGAGAGGAAGCAAGATAAACGTGCACTCCATTTACATTCAATTTAGCTCTCATGGTCATGCATTCTCTAGTTGCAAAAGGTATGATAGAATGTGCATGGAAAGGTAGGACATTTTTTGCCTTGAAAGGATTGACAAAAACCCTCCCACTTGCATCATCTACTAAAGAGGTCTGAGCAATATCTTTATTTAGTATAAAGTACCACATTTGTTCTGTAAAAAAAATTTTATTTTATTATATTAAAATTTTATTTAAAATTTTTAATTTTTTAATATAATATTAAATTATTTTAACAAATTTTTTATATAAATTAATTTTAAAATTTCTTATAATTTTATTTAATAAAATTAATTGTGTTATAAATTACTCAATTTGTAAAACTAAGGTAAATATATAAAAATAATTAGACGTGCGAATTCCCAACTGCATTCTTCGGTTGTTTTCAGCGGTAATTCGCCATGGAAAGATGGACGCCCATTTCCTCAATCTTCGTATGGTAACATTGGGCCAATGGCTGATGGGCCGATTTTGTTTTATTAGTCTATTGGGCTTAACAGTATTCAACTAATCGCCTTCTGCACCTCTCAGCCAAGCGTCCCCTCTCTGGTTTCCAGTGAGTATTCGGATCGATTAACGAGAGCATCAATAACAAACATCTCGTTATTTTTTTATGCCTATAATAAAAATGGAAAATAGGGATAAAGACCGTGTAGACACAGCATTAATGTGATGGATTTAGATGACAAAGGGAGCAAGTGAAATATCTAAAGATGGTGATGGCATGTCTACGGACCCAAGAAAACATTACCCTGCTCAGGAACAAAACTTAGGCTGAGGGGAGAGTCAGGAGACACAGCAAGAGGTGGAGGATGATCAAAGAATTACAAGGCCGCTTCGGGCCTGACACTTTGTCGACTAGTACATGGGATGGCTGTGGATTGCTGCTTATGTAATAAACTGCTTATTCATATTCTATTTTAATCTTTTTATAGTACTATTCTATTCACTGTAAAATAAAATTATAATTGTTATAAATTTGTATTTAAAAATTTTAAAAATTTTTAATTTTATTTTTTCAAATTAATTTATTTATTATTTAATTTATAAAAATTACATAATTTTTTTAAATTTAAATAATATTAAATTTAATTAAGTAATTATATAAATCAAATATTTTTATTTAAAATTATTTTATTTTATTTTTTTAAATTTTAAATAATTATTTGTTTAATTTATAAAAATTATTTAAATTTTTTTAATTTAAATACTATTAAAATTTATATAAAAATTATTTAAATTAAATATTTTATATTTAAATTTAATTTATTTTAATTTTATTTTAAAAAATTATTAATTTATTAATAAATTTATAAAAATTATATAAAAAATTTTAATATTTAAAAAACATAAATCAAATTAACTTTCTATTTTTTTGATAGTGCAATTAGCGAGCACCATTTTGCAAACCCTCGATTGATATATCATTTAAGGCAACTCCAACAGAGAACAGGCTGCGTGCAGAGCTATAGCTCAACCATCTGGCCTTTCCCTTTTTTTTTTTTTTTTTTCGTAACGATGATATAACAAACTGATACTTATAAAAGGTTTTTATTACATGCTCCATGGGAGCTCATTATTGCTTCGACTCTTAGCTCTGTCAATCAGATTGAGCTGACAAGACCGCCACTCGGGCCAGCCAAGCTGTCTCCGTTGACTCTGCGGCAACTCATTCTGATCTCTCCAACTGCTCCAGCCGGAGGGCTCATGTTCCCCATTCTTATCATGGACACCACAAATCTTTCAAAGAAAGCAGTTTGATTGGAGCTAAAGTTGCTGACAATACTGGCGGTATCAGCCCCGGGAGTCGAGAACAATTCTTGATCGCTCTGAAGTAGGCCATTGTTTTCTAGAAGATTGGAGAAATAGTTATTGTCAAAGACATTAGGAGTTGTGGGATCAAGATAGGCTAGCACAGTCCCATTTCCACCTTGGGGACACAATTGTCGGAGTATTTGCAGGTAAGTTGAGTTCAATGTTGGATCAGAAGTATTCGTGTTGTTGAAATTGTATAAACGGCTACTGAAAGTTAGACATTGAGCGCGGCCAAATGTATGAGCACCTGACATGAGAAAGGAAAATGTTCCATGAAAGCCTGCCTCAGAATATGATGTACAAGACAACTGAAGCAGTTGAAATTGATCGCCTACCAGATAGTGCAACTAGATCAGTGTCGTTGTTGAGACCAACTGCAGAGAACTTGGATTTGAGTTCATCAAGGGTTTCGAAGGGAGCTGGAATGTTGATGTTGGCCAGAGTTCTATTTGCTGTTGTGCTATCATTTCTTCCCAACAGATTTGGCCATGACGGGCCTCCTGACTATAAATAGAGATTAATCCGCCACATATGGTAGATGATGAAACCAATCTACGGGAAAGATTGTTCTGTTTTATCCTAGTTTTTATTTTCCTTTTGTTCTGACTATGTAAAAAGTTAACCGATTCTCACTTAATGGTCACAATTTTGAGTCTTGGAAAACAAAAGCTTGCCTTATTTTTACCGTGTAGTTGCGGAAAAAAATGTAAAAAAGAAGAAATAGAAAAAAAAAAAAAGAGCAGGGATATCAGGCTTAATAATGTACCAAGGCAACGGATTCTTCAGCTGCAATGGTGAGGATGTCAGCACAGGAAACGACGCCGGGACAACTACTCTCCAATGAACTTTTCATTGCGTCAACGACATCAAAGCCCCTTACTGAATTGTTGTTTGGGATAGCTTCTTTTTCACTCTCTATGGTTGCGGTGTTGTCTAACAATATAGATGCATCACAACCCTGAAATAATGTCACCTCAGTTTCAAAAACCATCTAAAGGTAATCAAGGTATTGGAAAAAATTAGCCACCAATATTTCATAAAGAGCGTAAAAAGTACCAAAGTCCTATATATGGTGCTACTCCCATGGATTTTCATTTTTCATCGGTCATCACCCATAAACACCCATTTGTCTCGACTTCTTTCCAATAAAAAGACTTGATTTTAACTTCTTTTAATTCAATTTACGGTAGAATTAAATTAAAAAATAATATATAATAATATAATATAATAATTTTTTAATTAAAATAATTAAAATACTTAAATATAAATAAATAATAATATAATTTTTTTAAGACAAATAATTTAATAATAATATAATAATAATATTTATTATAATTTTTTTAATGAGTATGATAAATTTTTTTTATTTTTAAATAAATATTTTTATTTTATTTTATTTTATTAAAATTTTATTTAAAATTTTTCATTTTTTAACATAATATTAAATTATCTTAACAAATTTTTTATATAAATCGATTTTAAAATCTCTTATAATTTTATTTAATAAAATTAATGATTTGTAAAATTAAGATAAATATATAAAAATAATTAGACGTGCGAATTCGCAACTGCATTCCAACTATCCTCCCACATGCATATCTTTACACAGAAAGCAGATAGAAAAAGGAGAAAACAATATTAAAGAACGCTGGAATTGAGAAACGAAGAGGGATTTAATGGAAGGTTATGCTGATTTACATTAACGAAACAGTCGTGGAAGTGAAGCCTGATAAGGCTGGCACCGATCCGGGGATCGGTTTGGAAAGCCTGCACGAGAACTCCGCGTATAATACTCGTTACATTCGGACATGTTTCATCGTAAAAGGTTGGACTTAGCTGACCATGGGCACTCCCTGCAACCAAAAGTATTGCAGAGAAAAAGGCTACACCAACGTACATTTCTTCTGCGCAACCAAAAAAAACAGAAAGACTTGAGTTAATTTCAGTGTTTACGAGTGGTTCAGGGACTAACTTTAAGTACCTAATTTATAGAGCGAAAGGAGGGGAGGGGTCCAAAATTGACAAGGCAAAAGCACTCCGCCAAAAACGTTTCGTTGTCACATACGGACCTCACAGGGTCTAGATGGGTCGTAAATTTTTAGTCTAAGTCTTTTTTTTTTTTTTTAATAAATTGAAATAAAAAATATAATATACATACAATTAAGTTATAAACGGGCGTAAGTACCAATTTTGTGCACATTAATCTTTTTAATACTTGTATACATATTTTATTTCATTTAATTATACTTTAACTGAATGCATGTTATGTGTTTAGAAAAAGAAATGAATGAGCCTACGAAAAACTCGCGTTGCCACTGTATTTTTTCCCGTGTGAGCTGTCGTCCCACACCCCGTCAACGCAACTTTTTTCTTTAACTGCTGTCACATCGCTGACACCGTAGCTTCTAATGGAAATTAACGTGGCTGGTGAGACGTACCACAATATACTGTTCCTGGTCAGAAAAAAGAAAAAGAAACTTGAAACTTAAGTAATCATCTAAAGTTAGAACTTAAATAATAAGCACCTCAACTTTACTTTGACATGGTCTGTTAAGCGTACAGCGGAGAGATCGTCGTTCACAAATTCAAGGGTAAGACACGCGAAACTTTCGGAATCAATTACCGACTTCTGTCCTTTTATATCACGTGCGAAGTTTCGTTCGTCTGGTTTAGTCATGTGATGCTGATCGATTTGCCCCAACCGCAAGCTAGAGTTGAAAACCACGGATTCTTGTTTTCTCCCAAGTTTAAATTTACTTATAAACCAATTTTATTTTACTTTACTTAAAATATGTACATGTCAATACCTTAATAATTACATTATGAGTACAGTTTTGAACCACAACTCGTAAACTAACTTTTCTTTATTTTGTTTGATTAAAAGTGTGCATTTGTCAATATTCTAAGTATACACGTATTACTATTCTTCCTTTCATAGACATAACTTAACATTCCACACGAATCATACGCTTGATAAGTTAAAATGTCTCTTTCTTTCCCCATAGAGCGATAGTCACAAGAAACACGATATTACCTTTTAGGAAAAAATGTCTCAATTAAATATAATATCACTTGTTAGAGGGAATAAGGAAACCCAAAATAGGAAGAAAATATGTATAAGGAAATAGCATGCTAGAACATCTCAACTAAGACCCATAGTTGGAGTCGGTGTCCCTACCTTCTTTTCTTATCAATAATTTTTTCTTTGTTTTCACTCAATGCTGGGTTTACGTGTTCTTTTGATGATGTTTGATTTTTTGGGATGCCAAAATTTCCCAATTCCGCATAGTTTGTCATCACTGCAATAACTACTTTCCACCTCGTGTCAACCTCTCACCAATGCATCTCTTCGAACTTGCGGAGCCGTCAGTTTTGGGATACGGCGACCAAGGTGCGTCTCGTCATATTGTGACTTGAGATTATAAGTTAGTGTTGTGGAAACAATTTTTCCATTGAAACATGGGATGTTGGGGAGATTTTTTTTGGGTCAAATTAAGCTAGTAAGCTTTCGGTGCCTTCAAGCCCCTTTCCAGGATTTGGCCTGCACAGCTTGCAATGTTCATGCACTCAATTTATTCCCTTCACTCCAAATGCAAGAGAAATCAGACAAATCCTGACCCTATGGCTACATGTGCGAATCAAATCATACATGAACGACTTAATCGTGCATATAGATACTTTATGTTACTTTCCTCAAAGACATCAAGGCCAATGTTTGGCTTTTTGCATTTGTGTTTGGAATAGAAAGACACCGAAAACTATGAATCTTAAAGCAGAATTCCAATAAACAAGTCTTTCTGATACTGTTTCGTACCAGTGTTCCTCTTAATATTTCAAGGATTCTCTCCAATATTCCAGGGAAGCTAGAGCGTTCTTGGGCGAGCCGGCTCACTAATTTAGAAATGAATAAGTCGCCATCCAAAATGCTCATCATTTCCAATTTTTGTTTTGGATAAAATAGTCCAATTTATATAAATTGATTTGTAGTATTACCTAGGTTTAAACTTTCTTTTGTATTTTTTTCTTTTTATTTTTCAAAAGGGACACAAACTTTTTGCAGGAAGGTCAGAATCGAGTGCCCTCCTCGTGGTAAACACAGTCAAGGACGCGAATGCCATCTTTATAAAAAAAAGAAAAGGAAAAAGAAAATGAAGAATCATTCTATTATCAAGTATTACATTTGTTTTCATGAGATGAAAACAAGGAAAATCCCATTTGAATTGGGAACAGCGCATAGAATATTCCTTTCGGATAAAAAATTGAAAGAAAGAAAAAACACGTGTTTACACTTATTAGGGAAACAAATGGGTTAGTTGACCATCTTACAGTCAGACCTCATCTCACCATCGTCTCCTGTCAAAATGTTGATGTTCCCCATATTAATCATGGAGCTACCAAAGCTATCAAAGAAATCGCTCTGGCTACGTGCAAAGCGGTGAACGATGGCCACGGTAGGAGCACCACGGGAAGAAAACAGCACTTGATCGGACGCGAGAAGGCCCCTGCTGTTTTGGAGATTTGTGAAGTATTTATTGTCGAAATCATTTGGGGTTGCAGGATCGAGAATGGTTGTTCTACCATCATCCCGGCCTTGCGGACACGTGCGACGAAGTGCTTCCAAGTACGTTGTGTCCAATGTCGGGTCAGGATTGTTGTCGGCGGTAAAACTGTAGAGGCGACGCCTGAAAGCTATGCATCGAGCTACCCCAAATGTACGTGCCCCTGAGAGAAAAAGCGTATAATTAGAGTTACCCATCAAAAATCGAAAAGAAAAAAGAAAAAAATAATAACGTGTTATTTTTTTTTTTAAATAAACAAAAAAAAAAAACAAAAGTCACATTAGACACGATACTCAAGCATCGTGGCTGGTGGGGTCCGAAAAAGGGTCCTCATCCCCATATCCGTGTTATTATTGGATTGTCTGTTTTGGGCTAGCATGGGCCTCCAGTCTTATACACGAAGAACCAGAACTAGGGCCCAATGTTCGAACCGGCCTAGTTTGAGCTGGCCATGGATGCTTTCCTAGCCCCTCTTAAACTAGCTTAGAAAATTCTTGAGAAAGGGCCGCCAAGGGGGTCCTGGCCCAATGTACACACAGTCTCCGGGTCTTGCAGAAATGAACACTTCTTCACAAATGGGCGGGTGAAACGGTCCCAACTGACCGTCCATGGGGCGGTGCAATTGGACTAATTGCTCCGAGAGCTTCTTGAGGTGGCTAGAATATGTCCCCAACAACCCAATAATAATGTCTAATTCGTAAACGTTGATGACACAATAAATTACCAGATAAAGCAACGAGATCGGTGGAATCGAGTCCCACGGCAGCAAATTTGTCAGTAATATTACTGAGGCTCTCAAAGGGACCTGGAATGGCACTTGTTCCTGCCCTGTTTGCCCTCCTGCTGTCTCTCCTTCCTAGCTGCACTTCCCATGTTGGGCCGCTGCCTGCAACGTTTTAAAATGTTTTCTCGGGTTAGGCAGGGAAATTTTTGTAAATTTATTATTTGGTCCGACATCATAAGCTGTATATTGAAGTAGCAAGACGACATAATAACAAGAAATGCATTCACCAACCGACCGACGTATGAGTGGAGGTGATACTTGGCTGTGACTTCATACAATGGAGCCAGGTTGGTATCTCCTCACCGTACATCCCTTACCATAAGTTGTTGGATTTTAGATTTAATAGGTTGTGGTTGAGTATGAGGTGTCTTGGGCTTATTACTGTTAGAATAGCTCGTAGATTTGAGAAAGTTGAATCAATATATTAATATATTAATAGTAAAATTTGATTTAATTTTATAAAATAGATAATTTATATCTTATTATATTATTTTATTATTATTAAAAGAAAATTAAAAAAAAAAAACAAAATATAAAATGCATTCACACTCCATGAAACTATTAACGGCAAATGTTCCAACCCTCCATGCTTATTGTTCAAGACGTCGGCTAATTTAATTTGAAATGGATGACACAAGAAAAATGAGATTGATTCTAATCTTATAGCCACCCATTGGTTGAACGTAAAGAAATTCTATTTGGCTGGTTTACTTGGGCAAAGAGGACCTTTAGTCATGGATCCAGTCAAGTTAGTGTGTTAGGAGCCCCTTTGCTAAAATTAAACGAGTATGGATGTGCAAGAGAGGATAACATTAATCTGGTTGCAAATACGAACGGCAGAAAAATGGTGATGTATATATACCAGGGAAACCAATATTGGAGATGCAAGGGCCAATGTGTCGGCGCATGAGACGACGCCGGGACACACATTCTCTAGTGCCGTTTTAATGTCGTCCACGACTGCAAATCCGTCTATTGATTGACTGGGGATTGCATTTTGCTCGCTATCTATGCCGTTCCCATCAACTAGCAGAATGGAACCATCACAGCCCTGAAGAAGACTAAGGAGAGAAGGTCACAATATTCCTTGATAAAAAATAGAAAATTTTATCGGATATAAAAGAACTATCTCTTGTTATGTAAATTAAATATAATGTTATAAACTAGTAAAAGAAAGGCACAAAAATCTCTCCAATATGGCATATATACACACACACATGCTTAGAAAGAATTTAGATGATATTGCGCACGTTGGCAAAGCAGTCGTGGAACTGCATGTGGATGAGTTTGGCTGCAATGCGGATATCATTTTGTGCAGCTCCCTCCACCACCCCACGCACTATGCTGGATACGTTTGGACATGTTTTTGCATAAAACAAGGGACTTGGTTGGGCATAAGACCCCCCAAACGACGTAGCTACGTAGAGTAGCAGTATAACTAATAGAGAAGACATTTTTAATATATAACACAATAGAGATTGCCTACATGTATTGAAATGAATTGAACCGAGAAATTGTGTTTTGTAACAAAGTCATGTGCCCTTTATATGGAGAATGCGAAAACGTGACATGTTCAGTGAACCTGCGAATGAGTGTGTGAGGCAAAGTGGAAAAGTTCTTGGTCTTGAATTGTTACTTTTCTTTCAGGAGTTGTAAATGTTATAACCAACTATTCTCTGGCATCTAGTTGACAGAAACTGCTTTGACTTGGCAATTGTTTGAAACTTTCAATTTTAACGAAATTTACTCTTTCGAAGCTTTATGTCTGTCTCACTATGATTTTGGAACAAAAATATTTCAATTGTTAACACGACTTCAACTATAAGGCCTATATAAATATTTGTTGGATACCTGGATATTAAAAAGTTATTTTTAAATTTTGATGATTGAAAAATACAAGTATTTTCATAATGAAATATAGAGTATTTTGTCACAATATTTTAACTAGCATATATTAAAAAAAATTAAAAATAAAAATAAAAAATAAATTAATATTTTAATATAATATAGCAGACGAATGTAAGTGACAGTTCTTTTAAAATAATTAGTGATGAATTTAATTTTAAATAATGTAAAAATTGATTTTAAGATATTTGTATCTTTTGTATATAAAAAAAGAAAAGAAAATTATATTATAAAATATTAAAATTAATATAAATTTATTATGAATTTAATATTAATATTTAAGTAAAAATTAAATAATTAAATTATATTATATTATTTAAACATTAAATTAAAAATAAAAATAATATATCATATAAAAAAATAAATTTTTTAATTTATGGTAAAAATAATTAAAAAATTTTAAATATAATTAATTTATAAATATTATAAATTATTTCTAAATTAATTGTATAGTAAATTTAAAATTAATAAAATTAAAATATTATTTAAAAATAATAAAATATAATTAATTGATAAAATTAATTATTTATCAAAAATAATAATAATAAAAAAAGTGGATCCAAACGAAGCCATAGAAAGAAGGTTACATCTAAGCCGCAGTAAGTCTCGCAAGTTACAGTGAAGTTAATCGAATAGAAAGGGTCATTCAATTCCATTAGATGCAATAAAATGTCATAAAGAGAACATGTGTAGTTCAATTAGACACTACAACGGTTTGTGTTGCTAATCATAACGAGGACGAGTCTGAGATTGATTTAGTCAGTTTCTGTATCATGTCAAAATCAAGCCAACTGTATTCAATTCGGCTGCATTCAATAAAACGCGATCTTTAAAACTCGGAAGAAACTCTTTGTTATTGAAAACAACGCGAAAGTAATCAAACAAAGATAAAAATAATATCAAAATTTTACGTGATTTGGTCGATATTACCTACATCTACGGAAAAGATAGGGGAAATATTTTTTATTAGTAGAGAGAGTGTGTTATCGGATACAAAGAGTGTGACTCTTCTCTCTACCTCGTCTCAACTCATATAATTCTAATATGCCTATATATATTTATTGGGATATAAGATAAGATTCAAAAGAGTAATTCTAACTCAATTAGAATACAAAACATATTCCAACAAATCTCTACCTTACATTGTATTCTCAAAACACACAACAAAATAGAATTCTTCTATCTTTCCTCCAAATGACCCCTTAGGGTCAGTCAATCAAAACGAACACCAATCAAGTCCAAGCAATGCTTGAACTTGTTAGTTAAAACTGGTTTCGTCAACATGTCAGCTGGATTATCTGCAGTAGTGACCTTTTTCACTGAAATCAAACCTTGAGATATAACATCTCGCAAGAAATGGTATCTAACATCAATGTGTTTGGTCCTCTCATGATACACTTAATTTTTGGTCAAGTGTATAGCACTTTGACTGTCACAGAATACGGTGGTTGTTTCCTGTGATAAACCCAAATCAGTGACCAAACTTTTCAACCAAATAGCTTCCTTGACTGCTTCTACTATTGCCATGTACTCAGCTTCAGTGGTGGAAAGAGCAACTGTTGATTGCAATGTTGCCTTCCAACAAATGGCACTACCTAAAAGGGTAAAAATATAACCAGTTGTTGATCTTCTTTTGTCAAGGTCACTTGCATAGTCAGAATCCACAAAACCAGTAAACAACCTACTGCCT
This sequence comes from Rhizophora apiculata, assembly GCA_037832385.1. Taxonomy (NCBI): domain Eukaryota; kingdom Viridiplantae; phylum Streptophyta; class Magnoliopsida; order Malpighiales; family Rhizophoraceae; genus Rhizophora; species Rhizophora apiculata. The sequence goes on along the minus strand of CM075430.1, from coordinate 5,185,494 downwards.
CTGCTGAACATCAGTCCTACATTTGTAGTGCCTCTAAGATACCGAAATATCCATTTAACTGCTTGCCAATGTGCTTTCCCAGGATTAGCCATATGTCTACTGACCACACTGACTGCCTGTGAGATATCTGGACGAGTGCAAATCATAGCATACATAACACTGCCCACTGCCCTAGAGTATGGAACACGTGACATATATTCCTCCTCCTCTAGGCTATTGGGTGACAAAGAGGCTGAAAGTCTGAAGTGTGATGCCAAAGGAGTACTTACCGGTTTGCAACTCATCATCCCAAAACGATCAAGAACCTTCTCGATGTACCTTTTTTGTAAAAGGCGCAACTCTCCTGCTTTCCTGTCTCTGATGATCTCCATGCCCAAAATCCTCTTCGCAGCTCCCAAATCTTTCATCTCGAAATCTCTACCAAGTAGCTTCTTCAAACTATTGATCTCAGATATACTTGTAGAGGCAACAAGAATATCATCGACATATAGTAGTAGATAGACAAATGATCCATCACGAAGCTTCCTATGGTAGACACAACTGTCATACCCACTCCTTAAGTAACCATGGCCAACCATAAAGCTGTCAAACTTGTTATACCATTGTCTAGGTGACTACTTTAGACCATATAGAGATTTCTTCAACCTGCAAACTTGATCCTCCTTGCCTTCAATATGGAAACACTCGGGTTGATCCATATAGATGACTTGCTTAAGATTGCCATGTAGAAACATAGTTTTGACATCAAGCTGCTCTAGTTCCATATCATACATAGCAACCATAGCTAGAAGCACACGAATGGAAGTATGTTTCACAACTGGAGAAAACACCTCATTGAAGTCAATCCCTTTTTTCTGGCTATAGTCCTTTGCAACCAGACGTGCCTTGTACCTTGCATCTTCAACTCCTGGGATTCCCTCCTCCTTCTTGAAGATCCATTTGCAACCAATAGTCTTCTTATCTTTGGGAAGTTTCACTAAGTCCCAAGTCTGATTCTTATGCAGGGACTCAATTTCCTCGGTCATAGCAATACTCCACTGGGAAGATTCGGCAGAAGTGACAGCCTTTGAGTAGTTTCTAGGTTCATTGTAGTCCATCTCTTCTACTACTGCCAAACAATAAGCAAAATCTGAGTATGAAAACCTGGCTGGTGGCTTGATAGTCCTTCTGGGTCTGTCTTTGGCAATACTGTACGGCTGTGCCTGTTGAGTATCTAGAGTATCCTCGTCTGTTTCTGAAGTGTCAACCTGAATCAGTTGACCTGACTTAGAAGGAATATTGCTTTCAAACTCCACCTGCTGTCTGGAACTCCCACTATTTTCATTGTTTGGCCTTAAGACTTCCTCTTTTGAATGCGGTATAGCGGATTCATCAAATGTCACGTCTCTGCTGATGAGGAATTTTGGAGACCTAGGGTCTGGACACCACAACCTATAACCTTTCACACCAGAAGCATAGCCAAGGAAAATGCATTTCCTAGCCCTCGGTTCAAGCTTTCCATCATTAACATGAGCATAAGTAGGACAGCCAAATATCTTCAAATCAGAATAATCTGCAGGTTTGCCTGACCACACCTCTTCAGGTGTCTTACACTCAATGGAAGTAGAAGGAGATCGATTTACCAACCAATAAGGTGTATTAACTGCTTCTGCCCAAAACTTCTTGCCCAAACCTGCATTGGATAACAGACATCTAGCTTTCTCTATCAAAGTCCTGTTCATGCGTTCTGCAACTCCATTCTGCTGTGGAGTTTGTACAACTGTGCGGTGTCGAACAATGCCTTCGATTTTGCAAAACTCATTGAATTCATTATTGCAAAATTCAAGGCCATTATCTGTTTTCAGCCTCTTAATCTGCTTCCCAGTCTGCTTTTCAAGTAAAGTTTTCCACTGTCTGAAGATTCCAAACACTTGGCTTTTCTGTTTCAAGAAATAGACCCAAACTTTGCGAGAAAAATCATCAATGAAAGTGAGCATATAAACAGCACCCATACCTTTAGAGAGAACCTGAGCAGGACCCCAAAGATCTAAATGGATGTAATCCAATGTTCCCTTTGTTTTATGGATGACTGTACTGAAGCTCAACCTCTTTTGCTTCCCAAAAACACAATGCTCACAAAATTCCATTTTTCCAGTGTTCTGACCACACAAAAGACCTCTCTTACTCAAAGCAGGCATACCTCTATCACTCACATGTCCCAGCCGCATGTGCCACAACTTTGTCACATCTGAATCTGAAACTGAAGTAGAAACAGCAGTTGAGTCTGTGACTGTCGAAACATGCAAGAAATACAATGTGCCAATTCTGGCAACCTTCATCAATACAAGAGCACCTCTGGAAACCTTCAGAACTCCACCTTCACACCCAATCTTGCAACCATTCTTCTCAAGAGTGCCCAATGAGATAAGATTCTTTGTCAAATCTGGAATGTATTTGACCTCAGACAAGGTCCTAATGACACTATCATGCATCTTGATCTGCACTGTACCAATCCCAGCAACCTTACATATGTGATCAATACCTAACAGAACACCACCATTGATTGGCTTGTAAGTGGTAAACCATTCCCTATTAGGAGTCATATGTTGCGAGGCTCCAGTGTCCATGATCCAGGTATCCTGAAATCTGCCTTGGCCTTGAGTAACACAACGCAGATCATCACTCTCATTTGTTGCCACATGAGCTTCTCCTGGTGGATGGTTCTTCTGATTACTGTCACTTACTTTCTGCTTGTTTTTCAATTTGTAACAATCAGACTTGATGTGCCTTTTCTTCTTGCAATAATTGCATGTCAAATTCTTGTACTTTGATTTCGATCTTGATTTTCCTGAATTTCGACCTCTCTTCTTTGATCTTCCTCGATCAATGATCAAATCAACACTCTGATCTGATGTCTCAGAAAATGTCAAGTTACTATCAATTTTCTCCTTGGCTTGCAAATTAGTCTTAACATTCGCAAGGGAAATATCTTCTCTGCTATAAATTATAGTATCTCGAAAGTGCTTGTATGAAGGAGGCAAAGAACACAATAGCAATAAAGCTTGATCCTCATCGTCAATATGCACGTCAATCTTGCTCAAATCAGTAACAATTGAACTAAACTCTCCAATATGTGATTTCAAAGAAGTACCTTCTGACATACGTATAGTGTAAAGGCGTTGCTTTAATCGGAGCCTGTTAGTCAAAGATTTTGTCATGTACAGACTTTCCAATTTTAGCCACGCACCAGCTGCTGTTCTTTCACCCAGAATTTCTCTCAAAACTTCATTTCCCAAACTGAGTTGAATTGAGGATAAAGCTCTATCATCTAAGTCATCCCAATCTGCATCGGACATTGACTCCAATTTTTTCTCCTTGCCAAGTAGGGCCCTTTTTGTATCTTCTCGCGACAGAATTGTCATCATCCTAACTTGCCACAGTGCAAAACTGGTGTTTCCATCGAACTTCTCAATTTCAAACTTCACCGTTGATGAAGAGGAAGAAGCCATTGCAACAAAACACTCAAAACGAAATTTGAAGAATACAAATTGATGGCCCAAATTAATAAAATTACCCAAGTGCAACCAAGTACAACCTAGATTTGTTCCCTCTTCCGTCGGCTTCTTCTGAATCTCCTCAATGGGATTGTGATAATGCCGGGGACCCGATTGGATCTGGTACGGCGGAACGTCGGCCGCTGGGCTGTGCGACGGGCTTGCCGGTGTGGGATGTGTGTCGGCCGCTGGGCTGTGCGACGGGGCTTGCCGGCGTGGGATGTGTGTCGGCCGCTGGGCTGTGCCATGGGGCTTGCCGGTGTGGGATGTGCGTTGGCCGCTGGGCTGTGCGACGGGGCTTGCAGGTGTGGGATGTGCGTCGGCCGCTGGACTGTGCGACGGGGTTGCCGGTGTGGGCTGTGCGTCGGGCGCTCAGCTGCGCGACGAGGTTGCCGGTGTGGGCTGTGTGTCGGGCGCTCAGCTGTGCGATCGGGTTGCCAGTGTGGGCTGTGCGTCGGGCGCTGGGCTGCGTGACGGGGTTGCCGGTGTTGGCTGTGCGTCGGGCGCTGGGCTGCGTGACGGGGTTGCCGGTGTTGGCTGTGCGTCGGGCACTGGGCTGCGTGATGGGGTTGTCGGTGTTACGGCTGTGCATCGGGTGGTCTCGGCAAGACTCTAGTTCTTGGATTTTTTTTTTTTCTCGGGTTCTGATACCAGTTTGTTACCGAAAACAACACAGAAGTAATTAAACGAAGAGAAAAACAACACAAAAATTTTACGTAATTCGATCAATGTGACCTACATCCATGAGAAAGATAAAGAGAATCCTTTTTATTACTAGAGAGAGTATGTTACCAGATATAAAAAGTGTGACTTTCCTCTCTACCTCGTATCAATTCACATAACCCTAATATACTTATATATATTTATAGGGATATAAGATAAGGGTTAAACGAGTAATTCTAACTCAACTAAAATGTAAAATATATTCCAACACTCTTCGACAATCTCTTTTGTTTGTTAATCTCAATAACTTGCGAGTTGCTACGTTTGACAGCTATTTAGGGTGCATCTAATCCAGTGCAATTTAGCAAGATAACCCACGCTTGGTAGTTCTTGTGCAGTGATAATAGGAGTTCGTTAACGTGGATATGACTAATCAAATAAAGACTTGACCCATTATTCTTGTGACCATGTACTTTTAACTTCCAGTTTCCCCTTTTTATTTTTTTACTGATGTCTGATGATCAGGTTATTGACAGGGTAGGACTCTTGAAAAGCAAGAAAACTAAAAACTAGTGTTATCATTCTTATTATCGCAGGGGCAACAGGGTGCTTTGCCCACGTATAATTGCAACTTACTTAAGACTAATTGACTGGTACTTAAGAGATGTTATTCAATGATAACAAACACAAATTAAAGAATTTTAATTGACCCTCTTGCAGTCAGCCTTATCTCACCATTGGTTCATGTCCATGGACTAAGATTCTCCATATTTATCATCATGGACTGAACAAAGCCACGGAAGAAGTCAGCTTGGCTGGCGGCAAAGCTGCCGACAATGACAATATATATATATATATATATACACGAAGAATTAATGTAAAATTTAACAAATTTCATAATAAATTAATGCACTACTTACCGGGCAAAGCGACTAAATCGGTTGTGTCTAATCCGACGCCGGCGAACTTGGCTGTAATATTTTCTAGGCTTTCAAAATGACCTGGAAGGCCTTGTGTTGCTTATGCATTGGCAGTCCTACTGTTCCTTCTTCCCAGTGGCACCTGCCATGTTGGACCACCTACGTGCAAATTTTATTAATTCCTTTTTTATTTATGTTTTAAATTTCAATACGTGTCATGGATAAAAATTGGCGATCAAGACAAGTTTATAAATAAAACTGGATATTACCCATGTTAAATAGTAATGATGGTTTATGAGGAAATAAAGGAGGGTCGTAATTAATAAAAATTACATATCAAAGAGACCAATATTTGAGATGATAATGTAAGTATATCGAAGCAGGAGACAACCCTAGGGCAAGCATTATCTTTCTCGCTATCTATGCCATTTGCGTCGTCTAGCAAAAGGGACGCATGACAACACTGCTCACAACAATTAACATCCAAAAATCTCAAATTTGTATATGCGTCATCGCACATGGCAAGTTAACTAATAAATTGATTTGTGAGCCTGTGACAATCACATTAACGAAACAACCATGGATGTACGTGCGGACGAGCGTAGGGCCGAGACGGACATCGTACTGGCAGCTTGCGTCGCCACATCACGTACAAGTTTATGAATAAAATCGGATTTTGCTTTTTTGAGTTCCAGAAAGGTCGTTTCCTTTTGACCAGCTGCCCATTGACCATCGATACACCCTCGCAATGAAACAAACTTTTGAATAACCACATACCTAGAGCATCTGATCTTAGATGACAAAATTATTCATTGGTTCTCAAAATTCGGGATTTCCCTTTATGTTAATAATAATAATAATAATATCAAGATTCCCGCAATTTTTTTTTTTAAGTCAGAATTCCCAACGACTGGAAATAAAAAAGAGATCGGCCTTGATCTCTCCTTTTTTTTTTTTTTTGTTTCTTTTTAATAAAACAAAAGTTCTGTTGCAGTCACAGATTTACCCTCATTTAATGTCTGTTATTCCCATTGAATAAGGATTGTGATCCCCTTTTTTCTTCTTGATCGAAGCGAACAAATCACAGCCATCACAATGTCACGCAGTGTGAACAATTTGTATATAAGACGGTTGGATAATTTTATTGGAGCATAAAGATTTACAAATGCCAACTTAGACCAATTGTAACCATGGGTATAACCATTCATTTAATGAGTGAACCTACTGATGACAGGTCAATGTTAGTGGTAACCAAATAGATTCAATTTATGGTTACTCAATGTAATTTAAATTACCTACATTGGTCATTCTAACAACTAGAGTATTAGTCAATCCATTTCCCACTAAGTTACTGAAATAGGTTACTTTCCTGAGCATGGTTATCCAAATTTACACCAATTGGCTAGATATTGTCTTTGGGTTGACAACATGTGAATGTTAAGAAGTGCTAATGTTAAACCATTTTTAAATCATTATAAGTAGCTTACAATCCTTTTTAAAAAATGCCATGCTTTATCCATCAAATCAAATGTTAACCCCTTAAAAGTAACCTTATATATCTTGAGTTACAATAACATGCTAATGGAAAAGATTTAACCATTTTAACGTGATGTTACTCAATTGAAATCAATCTAATTTACTAACATTCATTAAATCAAATCAAATATTATTCAAATTTATATAAATTTAAGTGATTAGTAATTCATTTAATGGTTATTCAATAATGGTTAGATAATTTGAATAACTCCTTATTGGATAATTGAATAAAATTGTTTCTAATTTAATCTAATTGGTTACATTACCAATTTATCAAATGTTTTAGCAATCTTGAATTCCTTCACTTGATGTTAATTACTCTTAATAACAGGTAATTCAAAGATTTGACAGTCCATAATCTATTTTTCTAATTTGACCAAATGTCAATTTAGTAACTAATTGGTTCCTTAAATTCAAACTCAAAATTTCTACATTTGTATCCGTGAATGCAATCTAAACAAATTACAGTACATTCCAAGCATAAATTTAGTATTCAAATTTGTCAAATGTTATCGGGAGAATGGTACAATCAATGATAACCAGGGTTATAGATAAATTAAAGATTAAGGGCTACTGAAAATGCAATTTAGAGTGAAGGTTAATTGGAGTAACTAATCATTTTATTCAATCAACAAATCATTATCAAAATGTACTCATGGATTAAATTAGTAATTAATATTCATGTTGAGTTTATTCGTGGGATATTTGATAATATTAGGTCACTTTGAATCACCTTCATTTAATTCACATTTTGCAATAACCTACTTAATAGAGTTATTGTTAGTAAATTTTTATAATTCACAATGGTTTGTGACCATTGTGTACATATATAAACCACAACAGGGGGCCGAGATCAACGGCTATAATGAATTAACGGCTTTGGACATAAACAATCGTTGCCATTTAATTCTTGACATTTAGCCGATGGGGCAACGTATTGCCTCTGTATAATTTCGAATAGCTTTCTTCGGTTGTTTTCAGCGGCAGATTCGCCATGTAAAGGTGGATGCCCATTTCCTCAATCTTCGCGTGGTAACATTGGGCCAATGGGCCGATGGGCCGATTTTGTCATATTAGTCTATTGGGCTTAATAGTAATAAACTAATAGCTTTTTGCTCCTCTCAACGAAGCGTCCCCTTTGATGTTTCCAGAGAACCTTCGTGATCGATTAATGGGCGCATCAATAACAAACTTCTCGATATTTTTTATGCCTATAATAAAAAGTGGAAAAGACGGACAAAGACCGTGTAGACCCAGCATTAAAGTGATGGATTTAGATGACAAAGGGAGAAAATGAAATATCTAAAGATGATGATGGCATGTCTACGGACCCAACAAAACATTACCGCGGTCAGGACCAAAACTGACGTGTCCCATGTCGATTCTTCCTGATCGGTTTTGAGACTGTTTATAAGAGTTGAGTTAAATTTTTATTCTTAAATTAATTTATGTGGTAGAGTTAGAATTTAATTTTTTATTAGGTGATATTAGAACCAAATTTTAAAATTTAATTAGTCAAGTGGGCGTATGTATAATTTTTGTGGTGAAATTAGAATTCAATCTTTTGTTAAAAATATAGGTTGAGTGGCGAATCATGAGACACAGAAAGAGGTAAGGGATGATCAAAGAATTGCAAGGCCGCTTCGGGCCTGATACTTTGTCGACTAGTACATGGCATGGCCGTGGATTGCTGCTTATGTGAGAAACTGCCCATTTATATTTTCTCTTGGATCTTTTATAGTGCAATTCTAGTCACTATAGAATAAAATTATAATTGTTTTAAATTTGTATTTAAAAATTTTTAAAAGTTTTAATTTTATTCTTTTTATAAGGAGTTAAATTAAATTTTTTTCTTTAATTTATAAATATTAGTTAAAAAAATTTTAAATTTATTAAAATTTACATAAATAATAAATTTAATTAATATTTTTTATTTAAATTTAATTTGTTTAAATTTTTTTTAAAATTATTAATTTATTATTTAATTTATAAAAATTATATAAAAAATTTTAATATTTGAATAATATGAATAAAATTAATTTTTTATTTTTGAGAGTGCAATTAGCACGCACCATTTTGCAAACCCTTCGTTGATATATGATTTAAGGCAACTCCAACAGAGAACAGGCTGCATGCCGACAGAGCTAGGCTCAACCATCTGGCCTTTCCCCGTTTTTTTTTTTTTAACGATGATATAACAAACTGATACTTATAAAAGGTTTTTATTACATACTGCATGGGAGCTCATTATTGCTTCGAGTCTTAGCTCTGTCAATCAGATTGAGCTGACAAGACCGCCACTCGGGCCAGCCAAGCTGTCTCCGTTGACCCTGCGGCAACTCATTCTGATCTCTCCAACTGCTCCTGCCGGAGGGCTCATGTTCCCCATTCTTATCATGGACACCACAAATCTTTCAAAGAAAGCACTTTGATTGGAGCTAAAGTTGCCGACAATAATGGCGGTATCTGCCCCGGGAGTCGAGAACAATTCTTGATCGCTCTGAAGTAGGCCTTTGTGTTCTAGAAGATTGGAGAAATAGTTATTGTCAAAGACATCAGGAGTTGTGGGATCAAGATAGGCTAGCACAGTCCCATCTCCACCTTGGGGACACAATTGTCGGAGTATTTGCAGGTAAGTTGAGTTCAATGTTGGATCGGAAGTATTCGTGTTGTTGAAATTGTATAAACGGCTACTGAAAGTTAGACATTGAGCGCGGCCAAATGTATGAGCACCTGACATGAAAAAGGAAAATGTTCCATGAAAGCCTGCCTCAGGATATGGAATACGAGCCGACAACTGAAACAGTTGAAACTAATCGCCTACCAGATAGTGCAACTAGGTCAGTGTCGTTGTTTAGACCAACAGCAGAGAACTTGGATTTGAGTTCATCAAGGGTTTCGAAGGGAGCTGGAATGTTGATGTTGGCCAGAGTTCTATTTGCTGTTGTGCTATCGTTTCTTCCCAACAGATTTGGCCATGACGGGCCTCCTGACTATAACTAGAGATTAATCCGCGATATAGGGTAGATGATGAAAACAATCTATGGGAAAGATTGTTCTGTTTTCTCCCAATTTTTATTTTCCTTTTGTTCTGAGTATGTAAAAAGTTAACCGATTCTCACTTAATGGTCACAATTTTGAGTCTTCGAAAACAAAAGCTTGCCTTCTTTTAACCGTATAGTTGGGAAAAAAAAATGTAAAAAAGAAGAAATAGGAAAAAAAGCGGGGAGGTGAGGCTGAATAACGTACCAAGGCAACAGATTCTTCAGCTGCAATGGTGAGGATATCAGCACAGGAAACGACGCCGGGACAACTATTCTCCAATGAACTTTTCATCGCGTCAACGACATCAAAGCTCCTTACTGAATTGTTGTTTGGGATAGCTTCTTTTTCACTCTCTATGGTTGCAGAATTGTCTAACAATAGAGATGCATCACAACCCTGAAATAAGGCCAATTAGTTTTAAAACCATCTAAAGGTAGTCTAGGCAAGATATTGGAAAAAATTAGCCACCAGTATTATTTATAGAGCGTATAAAGTACCAAAGTCCCATATATGGTGGTATTCCCCCGGATTTTCACTTTTCATCACTCATCTCCCACAAACATGCAGGTATACTTCTTTATAATAAAAATAGTTTGTTTTTAATTGTTTTCAATTCAGTTTACAATTTTCACAAAATTAAATTTAAAAATAATAAATAATAATATAATAAAATAATTTTTAAATTTAAATAATTATATATATGATAAATAATAATATAATTTTTTTAACAAATAATTATATAATAATATAATAATAATATTTATTACATTATTTTTAATTAGTATAATAATTTATTTATTTTTAAATAAAATTTTTTATTTTCGTTTATTTTTTTAATTAAATTTTATTTTAAATTTTTTTATATAATATTATTAATTTTTCACTTAAATTGAATTAAAAATCTCTTTTAATTTTATACACTAAAATTGTTTATATTATAAATTATTTAGTTCGTAAAACCAAGACAAACATGTAAGAATAATTAGACGTGCGAATTCCCAACTGCAATCCAAGTTCCCCCCATGCGTATCTTTACACAGAAAACAGATAGAAAAAGAAGAAAACAATATTAAAGAAAGCTGGAAACGAGAGACGAAGAGGGATTTAATGGAACGTTATGCTGATTTACATTAACGAAACAGTCGTGGAAGTGAAGCCTGATATGGCTGGCACCGATCCGGGGATCGGTTTGGAAAGCCTGCACGAGAACTCCGCGTATAATACTCGTCACATTCGGACATGTTTCATCGTAAAAGGTTGGACTTAGCTGACCACTGGCACCGCCTGCAAGCAAAAGTATTGCAGAGAAAAAAGGCTGCCCTGATGTACATTTCTGCGCAACCAAAAAAAAAAAAGAGACTTCAGTTAAATTTCAGTGTTTACCAGTGGTTCAGGGACTAACTTTGAGTCCCTAATTTATAGAGCGAAAAGGGCGTGGGGGTCTATATTATAATCCCTAATTGACGAGGCCGAAGCACTCTGCCAAAGACTTTTAATCGCCTGTATTAACTAACATACGGACCTCACGAGGCCCTATAGACGGGCTCTAGATGGGTTGTAAATTTTTAGTGTAATTCTTGTTTTTCATTTTTTAAATTAAAATAAAAAATATAATATACATACAATCCAGTTATAAATATGTATAAATGTTAATTTTGTGCATATTAATTTTTTTAATACTTATATACATATTTATTTATAAAATAAAATTTATCTAAACGATAGTATATGTTTTAAAAAAGAAATGAATGAGCCTACGAAAAACTCACGCTGTCACTCTATTTCCCTGCGGGCTGACGTCCCGCACCCCGTCAAGTCAACCTTTTTTCTTCACCAATAGAATGCTGTCACATCACTGACAGCGCAGCTCCTAATCGAAATCAACGTGGCTGGTGAGACGTCACGCAAAATAATATTCCTGGTCAGCAAAATAAAACAGCTTTCAACTTTAAGTAATCATGTTAAATAATCATCTCAACTTTGGCGTACGGCGAGGGATTATCGTTCATAAAGTCAAGGGTTAAGTGATCCGAAGCTTCCAAAAGGGGGTAGTTCAAAAATCAAAAACCGACTTATGTCCTTTTATATCACGTGTGAGGAAAATTGATCCGGTAATTTTAGCGGAGAACGGAAATCGCTAATCAAACACAATTACCATCGTCTGTGTAAAAATAAATTGGGAATCAGAAAATCACAGTGATAACAAATGGCGGGTAAAGCTCATCACACCATCCACAAGAAATAAAAAAATCTCCGGATATAAAAATCTTGAGGTAGCTCAAAACTCGAGGAAACACAGGGTGAGGAAACACGAGGAGGGTTTAAATAAATAATAGATTATAGTAGACGTGAATTTAAATTTTTTAAATATTAAATTTATAAATTATTTTTATTTATGTATTATTTATTTTTTAATATAAAATTTTATAATTATTTAATTTACATGCATTTTATATTTAAAATTTTTACAATTTATTCTTCAAAATAAATTATTTTGACATTAAACTTATTTTTTTTTATCATTTCTTCGAATCAACCTATGAGTTAATTTTATTTCACTTGATTTAAAGTACGTGCATGTCAATACTCTAATAATTACACTATGAGTATGCATGTTGCCTCTTGAGCCACAACTCACGAACTAACCTTACTTCATTTCCTTTGATTAAAAGTGTTCATTTGTCCATATTCCAAACTGTACACGTATTACTATTCTTCCTTCCAAAGACATAACTTAACACTCCAAATGAATTACATTTTTTATAAGTTAATCGGCCCCTTTCTTTCCCTAAAAGGCAACAGTCATAAGAAACGTACCTACTTTATATTCGTTATTTTCCAAGATATTATTTTTTAGGGAAAACTGTGTCTATTAAATATAATATCACTTGTTAGAGGCAATAAGAAAACCCAAAATCAGAAGAAAAGATGCGGAGGGTTCAAGTAAATACCATATTATAACATCTCAAATAAGGGGAGTCGGTGTCCCTAGCCTTTTTTTTCTTGTCAGTAAAATTTTCTTTGTTTTCACTCAATGCCGGGATTTACGTTTTCTTTTTGATGATGTTTGATTTTTTGGGATGCCAAAATTTCCCAATTCCGCATAGTTTGTTATCACTGCTATATCCACTTTCAACCTCGTGTTGAAAGTTGCGGAGCCGTCAGTTTTGGGATACGGTGAGGAAGGTGCGTCTCGTTATATTGTGACTCGAGATTATAAGTTAGTGTTGTGGAAACAATTTTTCCATTGAAACATGGGCAGGTTGGATGTTGGAGAGATTTTTTTTTTTTGGGTCAAATTAAGCTAGTAAGCTTTCGGTGCCTTCAAGCCCCTTTCCAGGATTTGGCCTGCACAGCTTGCAATGTTCATGCACTCAATTTATTCCCTTCACTCCAAATGCAAGAGAAATCAGACAAATCCTGACCCTATGGCTACATGTGCGAATCAAATCATACACGAACGACTTAATCGTGCATATAGATACTTTATGTTACTTTCCTCAAAGACATCAAGGCCAATGTTTGGCTTTTTGCATTTGTGTTTGGAATAGAAAGACACCGAAAAATGTGAATCTTAAAGCAGAATTCCAATAAACAAGTCTTTCTGATATTGTTTCGTACCAGTGTTCCTCTTAATATTTCAAGGATTCTCTCCAATATTCCAGGGAAGCTAGAGCGTTCTTGGGCGAGCCGGCTCACTAATTTAGAAATTAGTAAGTCGCCATCCAAAATGCTCATCATTTCTAATTTTTGTTTTGGATAAAATAGTCCAATTTATATAAATTGATTTGTAATATTACCTAGATTTAAATTTTCTTTTGTATTTTTTTTTTTTTTTTTTTCAAAAGGGACACAAACTTTTTGCAGGAAGGTCAAAATCGAGTGCCCTCCTCGTGGTAAACACAGGACGCGAATGCCATCTTTATAAAAAAAAGAAAAGGAAAAAGAAAATGAAGAATCATTCTATTATCAAGTATTACATTTGTTTTCATGAGATGAAAACAAGGAAAATCCCATTTGAATTGGGAACAGCGCATAGAATATTCTTTTCGGATAAAAAATTGAAAGAAAGAAAAAACACGTGTTTACACTTATTGGGGAAACAAATGGGTTAGTTGACCCTCTTACAGTCAGACCTCATCTCGCCATCGTCTCCTGTCAAAATGTTGATGTTCCCCATATTAATCATGGACCTACCAAAGCTATAAAAGAAATCGCTCTGGCTACGTGCAAAGCGGTGAACGATGGCCACGGTAGGAGCACCACGGGAAGAAAACAGCACATGATCGGACGCGAGAAGGCCCCTGCTGTTTTGGAGATTTGTGAAGTATTTATTGTCGAAATCATTTGGGGTTGCAGGATCGAGAATGGTTGATCTACCATCATCCCCGCCCTGCGGACACGTGCGACGAAGTGCTTCCAAGTACGTTGTGTCCAATGTCGGGTCAGGATTGTTGTCGGCGGTAAAACTGTAGGGGCGACGCCTGAAAGCTATGCATCGAGTTACCCCAAATGTATGTGCCCCTGAGAGAAAAAGCGTATAATTAGAGTTACCCATCAAAAATCGAAAAGAAAAAAGAAAAAATAATAACGTGTTATTTTTTTTTTTAATAAACAAAAAAAAAAAACAAAAGTCACATTAGACACGATACTCAAGCATCGTGGCTGGTGGGGTCCGAAAAAGGTCCTCATCCCCATATCCGTGTTATTATTGGATTGTCTGTTTTGGGCTAGCATGGGCCTCCAGTCTTATACACGAAGAACCAGAACTAGGGCCCAATGTTCGAACCGGCCTAGTTTGAGCTGGCCATGGATGCTTTCCTGGCCCCTCTGAAACTAGCTTAGAAAATTCTTGAGAAAGGGCCGCCAAGGGGGTCCTGGCCCAATGTACACACAGTCTCCGGGTCTTGCAGAAATGAACACTTCTTCACAAATGGGCGGGTGAAACGGTCCCAACTGACCGTCCATGGGGCGGTGCAATTGGACTAATTGCTCCGAGAGCTTCTTGAGGTGGCTAGAATATGTCCCCAACAACCCAATAAAAGCAATATCGAATAATGTCTAATTCGTAAACGTTGATGACACAATAAATTACCAGAAAAAGCAACGAGATCGGTGGAATCGAGTCCCACGGCAGCAAATTTGTCAGTAATATTACTGAGGCTCTCAAAGGGACCTGGAATGGCACTTGTTCCTGCCCTGTTTGCCCTCCTGCTGTCTCTCCTTCCTAGCTGCACTTCCCATGTTGGGCCGCTGCCTGCAACGTTTTAAAATGTTTTCTCGGGTTAGGCAGGGAAATTTTTGTAAATTTATTATTTGGTCCGACATCATAAGCTGTATATTGAAGTAGCAAGACGACATAATAACAAGAAATGCATTCACCAACCGACCGACGTATGAGTGGAGGTGATACTTGGCTGTGACTTCATACAATGGAGCCAGGTTGGTATCTCCTCACCGTACATCCCTTACCATAAGTTGTTGGATTTTAGATTTAATAGGTTGCGGTTGAGTATGAGGTGTCTTGGGCTGTTAGAATAGCTCTTAGATTTGAGAAAGTTGAATCAATATATTAATAGTAAAATTTGATTTAATTTCGTAAAATAGATAATTTATATCTTATTATATTATTTTATTATTATTAAAAAAAAATTAAAAAAAAAAAAT
This sequence comes from Rhizophora apiculata, assembly GCA_037832385.1. NCBI lineage: Eukaryota > Viridiplantae > Streptophyta > Magnoliopsida > Malpighiales > Rhizophoraceae > Rhizophora > Rhizophora apiculata. Next base: position 5,170,130 of record CM075430.1, on the reverse strand, counting down.
ATAAAATGCATTCACATTCCATGAAACCATTAACGACAAATGTTCCAACCCTCCATGCTTATTGTTCAAGACGTCGGCTAATTTAATTTAAAATGGATGACACAAGAAAAATGAGATTGATTCTAATCTTATAGCCACCCATTGCTTGAACGTAAAGAAATTCTATTTGGCTGGTTTACTTGGGCAAAGAGGACCTTTAGTCATGGATCCAGTCAAGTTAGTGTGTTAGGAGCCCCTTTGCTAAAATTAAACGAGTATGGATGTGCAAGAGAGGATAACATTAATCTGGTTGCAAATACGAACGGCAGAAAAATGGTGATGTATATATACCAGGGAAACCAATATTGGAGATGCAAGGGCCAATGTGTCGGCGCATGAGACGACGCCGGGACACACATTCTCTAGTGCCGTTTTAATGTCGTCCACGACTGCAAATCCGTCTATTGATTGACTGGGGATTGCATTTTGCTCGCTATCTATGCCGTTCCCATCAACTAGCAGAATGGAACCATCACAGCCCTGAAGAAGACTAAGGAGAGAAGGTCACAATATTCCTTGATAAATAATAGAAAATTTTATCGGATATAAAAGAACTATCTCTTGTTATGTAAATTAAATATAATGTTATAAACTAGTAAAAGAAAGGCACAAAAAATCTCTCCAATATGACATATATATATATACACACACATGCTTAGAAAGAATTTAGATGATATTGCGCACGTTGGCAAAGCAGTCGTGGAAGTGCATGTGGATGAGTTTGGCTGCAATGCGGATATCATTTTGTGCAGCTCCCTCCACCACCCCGCGCACTATGCTGGATACGTTTTTGGACATGTTTTTGCATAAAACAAGGGACTTGGTTGGGCATAAGACCCCCCAAACGACGTAGCTACGTAGAGTAGCAGTATAACTAATAGAGAAGACATTTTTAATATACAACACAATAGAGATTGCCTACATGTATTGAAATGAATTGAACCGAGAAATTGTGTTTTGTAACAAAGTCATGTGCCCTTTATATGGAGAATGCGAAAACGTGACATGTTCAGTGAACCTGCGAATGAGTGTGTGAGGGAAAGTGGAAAAGTTCTTGGTCTTGAATTGTTACTTTTCTTTCAGGAGTTGTAAATGTTATGCCCAACTATTCTCTGGCTTCTAGTTGACAGAAACTGCTTTGACTTGGCAATTGTTTGAAACTTTCAGTTTTAACGAGATTGACTCTTTCGAAGCTTTATGTCAGTCTCAGTATGATTTTGGGACAAAAATATTTCAATTTTTAACACGACTTCATCTATGAGGCCTATATAAATATTCGCTGGATGGGCATTAAAAAGTTATTCTTAAATTTTAATGATTAAAAATATAAGTTGAAATATAAAGTATTTTGTCACAATATTCTAATTAGAATATATTAAAAAAATAAAAATAAAAATAAAAATAAAAAATAATCTAAAATTTCAATTTAATGTAACAGACCAATGTGAGTGACAGTGTTTTTAAAATAATTGGTCATAAATTTAATTTGAAATAATATAAAAATTGATTTTAAAATATTTATGTCGTTTGTATATAAAAAAAAAAAATAAAAATTATATTATAGATTTATTATAAATTAAAAATTAATATTTAAGTAAAAATTAAATAATTAAATTAAATTAAATTATTTAATGTTAAATTAAAAATATAAGTAATATATAATAAAAAAATAAAATTTTTAATTTATAATCAAAGTAATTAAAATATTTTATAATTAATTTATAAATATTGTAAATCACTTATAATATAATAATTTTAAAATTAATATTATTAAAATATTATTAACTAATAAAACTAATTATTTGTCAATAGAAAATAGAAAAGCAATCAAAAGAAGGCTATATCTAAACCGCAGTAAGTCTCGCAAGTCACAGTGAATGGAATAGAAAGGGTCGTTCAATTCCATTAGATGCAATAAAATGTCAGAAAGAGAACATGTGTAGTTCAATTAGACACTACAACAGCTTGTGTTGGTAAACCATAACTAACTCTCGTTAGTTACGACGAGTTGCAACGTTTGACAGCTAATGTAGGGTGCACCTAATCCAGTGCAATTTAACAACATAACCCACGCTTGGTAGTTCTTGTGTAGTGATAGGGAGTTCATCAACGTGTATATGACCCATTATTCACGTGACCGTGTACCTGTAACTTCCAGTTCCCCCCTCCCTTTTTTTTTTTATTGATTTCTGGTGATCAGGTTGTTGACAGGGTAGGACTCTTGAAAAGCAAGAAAACTAGTTTAATTAAATCCACTAATCTTTTCCTTTCAATTTATTTTGATGAATACAAAAATCATGACACTGTAATTTTGATTGTCATCAATACTTTTTATATTGAAACTGCAATTCTCAAAGCACCATAATCTCATCTGACACATCGGATTAAGCTTGAAGATTACCAATTACAGGAAAAATTAGATGATTCTCAAAAATTGATTTACCACCCCACACCAAAAAATAAGTTTTCACCCAAGGTCATGGGTTTTAGCTCTCGTCAAGAAGTTTAGTTGAACGAAGCGTAAGGACCGTATGATACGTGAGTGCAATTCTTCCTGAGCCGTAAACTACTATAGCTCCGTAACAGCTAAGCCTGCACAAAGAATACAAAAACAAGTGTACAAGAGGGGCTTTTGCAGGACAGGGGTTACAAACCGCACGCCGTTGCACATTCCCTTAGTTTCTCAAGATGGAGCTGCAGCAAAGATTTAAAAGAAGAAAAAAGAAATGAAAAAGAACGGCAATGAATTTGACAATCATAATATATATATATATCATGTCAGAAAATCTTTTTACGCGGCCAACCAGACCTTGGAGCGGACGAGGGCCTCCAGTTTATATCATGTCCTCTTTTTTGTTTTGTATTTTTTTTTTTCTTTTCTTTGTCCCCATTCTTTTATTCAGTACTTTTTCAGAGAAGCTGCTGAAGCGTTTTCTGAGAAGCTTCTTCTTTGTTTCCTTTTATTTTTTTTCCTTTTGGTTTTACCATGTCTGACAGAGTAGCCGCAGAAAAAGAGGACTAGCCACAATGGAGTCGGAGGAGGATGGACCGGTGGTGGATCCAATATTTCTGGTTTGGGTAACGGTAGAGAAGGAGAAAGAAGGGAAAGCGTGTAGATCAAGAGAACAGCAACTACAGCAAGAGATAGGTTAAGAAGAAGCGTTTTCCCTTTCACTCCTCCTACTCTTTGGTTGGCGGCGTGCAGCCTGTGGTGGTGTCCTGCTCTTCAACCCAAAACAGAAAAATCATTTTCATCCCCTTCCCTTCCTTCCTTGGAAGAAAGAAAACAGAGGAATAATTTTTTTTTCAAAAAAAAAAAAAAGAATGCAAAGGAAGCAAGAATTCCTTCCGCCAGAGTCTGGGGTGGGAAAGGGAATGCCATCTTTACTCTTTTACCATTTTACATTGCTGCTGCTGCTGCGCTCGTTTGGAGTGAGAGTGGGAAAGATGTACCTGATGCGAGATGGTTTTCGGTTGCTGTGCATTGAATTGTTCAGGCTCAGGGCAATCCCCGTTCGTATGTCACAGTCCACCCAACTCCAAGAAACACACCCAAGACAAAAAAAAAAAAAAAAAACAAAAACAAGGCCAGTGCCATCTTTTGGGCTCTATGCCCTCTTGCGGCCCGCTCCTCAACATATTAATATGATACCACTTTAGGTGTTTTTTTTTTTTGAAAAACAAAAGTAAAAAGACGCACTCCAGAGAAACTCATGCTTGACTCGAAAACTATACCTTTTTTTTTTTTTTTCTTTTTTTGTCTTTTGATTAGAATTCATTTGAGTATTATTATATATATTGTACCTTGTACAATATTTTCACCTATTTTGCATATTTTATTCAATTAAAATCTGTCAGTCCACTAGTACGGTTACCTTTAAATAAATTTTTCTAATGATCAACTCCAGCGTTAACAAGTTTCACGTACCTTGTTCAATTAAGACCCACTACTCAAGATTTATTGGACCCCAACATGTCACTTTTTACCTGTTTTACATGTCTAATAATTAAAATTTATTCTGAATGTTGTTCAATCTGAATGAGTTCGTGCTAACAAATTTTGTCTATCTCAGTTAACTAGAATTTATTATTCAAATATTATTAGCACTCAACTCATTTTTTTTTTTTACCCATTTCATATGTTTTATTTAATTAAAATTTTTTTACTAAATTATCGTTAGACTTAAATGAATTTTTTTTCTCTTTCAGTGTTAATAAGCATTTAACTTATTAAACAGAAAAGCACCCGGATACTACTCTGCTACCTAACACATAGAATCAAGAAAACAATTGACCGTCAAATCTTCTATGCGTGTCAGGTCGACTGTTATACGATTCATCTAAAATTTGAAAAGATAACGAAATAACGAGAAGAGAACACGTGTCGCTTAACCCAACAAACATGAGATACTCCCTCAGTTTGGTGCCATGTAAGTTTCTCATGGAGTGGAGACCGTAAACAAGACGCAGTTCAGCTCACTGTCAGGCAAGCATTTTGCTTCAGCAACAACAACAACAACAACAAATGGCTCTGAAATTGCATGCCACCAGTCCAACACCAGCGGCCACGTTTGTATCATCATTTGCAACAGAAACTCTTCTTCTCAGCCCTCCAAAACCAACCTTCAAAAAATCATCCTTGTTTGGACAAAAGAATCATACCCACGTGTGCCGATCTTCTGTAGTGGATGAGCGACAAGAAATCTCATTCACCGAGCCCGAAAACCAGCTGATCAACGCGGGATCCAAGGCCGTGGGAAATCTGCAACTCCTCAGCAACTCAATGTACTTGCGTCCTCTTTGATCTTTCTTCTTTTCCAGTGGCTGAAACTTGGGTCTTATCTCAGGGTTTCTCGTTGCAGGACGTGGAACTTGCAGTTAAAGTGTTAGAAGGCTTAGAAGGCGTGCCTGAACCGGTTCGTTTCGTGCTGGATTCTCGAATTCTTCAATTATTTCTTCTTCTGTCGTACATAGTATCTTCTTGGAAATTGAATTGAATTGAATGGTTTCGCCGATCTCTCTGTACATATTCATATACATATGCTTATACACATGCACATATTCGATCGAGTGCATTGACAAGCTGATCATTTTGAGATTAATTGAATGTTTTACGTTGATTTTTCTCTGTCATCTCATGTTATCCTTTTGTTCTTCAACGCACTGAAATTGCCTACAGACAAACTCAAGTTTAATTGAAGGTCGCTGGCAGCTAATGTTCACAACTAGACCAGGCACGGCATCTCCAATTCAGGTTATTTGAATACATTTTCCTGCAGTACTTTCATTTTTCTTCTAAGTTTCCTGACTTGTTGGTTGTTAGTAATAATACTCTTTTGTTTAGATATAGGTTTGAGTTAAAGGACAAATATGACTAAGGAATGCTACTGTTGGACTCCGTTCAAGTTTCAGAAAGAGCCTTTTACTGTCTTTTACACCACAGTAATCATCACCTCGGTTGCTTCAAGCTTTTTCTTCTTTAATTAAAAAATGACAATGGTTTGCCAACAAAAGAAATTTAGAAAAAAGGAGGACAAAAAAGGTGATCAAGAGTTACCTGTCTACTGAACTTCCGGGTCAATGTGGGGGTGAAGCAGCGGTATGGGATATGTTTAATTGTTTTAATTTTCTCACCGGTTTGGTAATTGGAGTGGATAAGAGTTGGGTACGTGAAACTTGAAATACTTCTTGCAAGAAGTTGAGTAGGGGTTACCATCCTGAAATTGTATTCCTTCTGTTTGTCCGTCTGCCTTTTGTGCTGATGTTTTTCTCTTTCTGTTTTGGGTATGCTTACAGTGAACATTTGTAGGGGTAGACTTCTTCAGTGTATTTCAAGAGGTAAACCTTAGAACAAACGATCCACATGTTTGCAACATCATAAAATTTTCAGAGCCAATAGGTGAGCTAAAAGTAGAGGTACGAAGTCTTAATCTTTGGTTTTTGAAAACCTAAAATGGTCTACACATTTAATCTTCATGTGGGAGAAAAATAATTGAAAGGATATGGTATTGAGCATAGCCCCTTGGTGTGGCGTGTGGGGGGCAAAAGTAATATAAACATTAAAATTATCAAAGTACAAATTCTTGTCGCAAGGTGTATACAACAAGCTCTTGATTTACTACTAGAAAACATCGTTGACTGCAAAACAGAATATTACAAGTAACTATATATCGAATTAGTTGTTTAACAGAATTTTGTAACTCTAATTACTTCATATTTTCATTGTTTCTTGAAGAACTCATACCTCATCTCTTGTCTTCCTTTCTTAGGGATTTCCAATGCATTGGAAATCATATTTCAAAGTGTTGTCTCATTTTGCAAGATTTCATTCTTTGTCATCTTACACCATTCAACCTTGATTTTTCACGGGCAACAGCATCAATTGGTAGTGAAAAACGAATCCATTTCTGGTTTGATAAAAAAACTTTCACATTCAATTTTTTATCATTTAAGGTTCCATATCTAGTGCCATTCAAGTTTCTTGGTGATGAAGTAAAGGGTTGGTTAGACACCACATATTTGTCCCCATCTGGAATCCTTTGTATCTCGAGAGGAAGCAAGATAAACGTGCACTCCATTTACATTCAATTTAGCTCTCATGGTCATGCATTCTCTAGTTGCAAAAGGTATGATAGAATGTGCATGGAAAGGTAGGACATTTTTTGCCTTGAAAGGATTGACAAAAACCCTCCCACTTGCATCATCTACTAAAGAGGTCTGAGCAATATCTTTATTTAGTATAAAGTACCACATTTGTTCTGTAAAAAAAATTTTATTTTATTATATTAAAATTTTATTTAAAATTTTTAATTTTTTAATATAATATTAAATTATTTTAACAAATTTTTTATATAAATTAATTTTAAAATTTCTTATAATTTTATTTAATAAAATTAATTGTGTTATAAATTACTCAATTTGTAAAACTAAGGTAAATATATAAAAATAATTAGACGTGCGAATTCCCAACTGCATTCTTCGGTTGTTTTCAGCGGTAATTCGCCATGGAAAGATGGACGCCCATTTCCTCAATCTTCGTATGGTAACATTGGGCCAATGGCTGATGGGCCGATTTTGTTTTATTAGTCTATTGGGCTTAACAGTATTCAACTAATCGCCTTCTGCACCTCTCAGCCAAGCGTCCCCTCTCTGGTTTCCAGTGAGTATTCGGATCGATTAACGAGAGCATCAATAACAAACATCTCGTTATTTTTTTATGCCTATAATAAAAATGGAAAATAGGGATAAAGACCGTGTAGACACAGCATTAATGTGATGGATTTAGATGACAAAGGGAGCAAGTGAAATATCTAAAGATGGTGATGGCATGTCTACGGACCCAAGAAAACATTACCCTGCTCAGGAACAAAACTTAGGCTGAGGGGAGAGTCAGGAGACACAGCAAGAGGTGGAGGATGATCAAAGAATTACAAGGCCGCTTCGGGCCTGACACTTTGTCGACTAGTACATGGGATGGCTGTGGATTGCTGCTTATGTAATAAACTGCTTATTCATATTCTATTTTAATCTTTTTATAGTACTATTCTATTCACTGTAAAATAAAATTATAATTGTTATAAATTTGTATTTAAAATTTTTAAAAATTTTTAATTTTATTTTTTCAAATTAATTTATTTATTATTTAATTTATAAAAATTACATAATTTTTTTAAATTTAAATAATATTAAATTTAATTAAGTAATTATATAAATCAAATATTTTTATTTAAAATTATTTTATTTTATTTTTTTAAATTTTAAATAATTATTTGTTTAATTTATAAAAATTATTTAAATTTTTTTAATTTAAATACTATTAAAATTTATATAAAAATTATTTAAATTAAATATTTTATATTTAAATTTAATTTATTTTAATTTTATTTTAAAAAATTATTAATTTATTAATAAATTTATAAAAATTATATAAAAAATTTTAATATTTAAAAAACATAAATCAAATTAACTTTCTATTTTTTTGATAGTGCAATTAGCGAGCACCATTTTGCAAACCCTCGATTGATATATCATTTAAGGCAACTCCAACAGAGAACAGGCTGCGTGCAGAGCTATAGCTCAACCATCTGGCCTTTCCCTTTTTTTTTTTTTTTTTTCGTAACGATGATATAACAAACTGATACTTATAAAAGGTTTTTATTACATGCTCCATGGGAGCTCATTATTGCTTCGACTCTTAGCTCTGTCAATCAGATTGAGCTGACAAGACCGCCACTCGGGCCAGCCAAGCTGTCTCCGTTGACTCTGCGGCAACTCATTCTGATCTCTCCAACTGCTCCAGCCGGAGGGCTCATGTTCCCCATTCTTATCATGGACACCACAAATCTTTCAAAGAAAGCAGTTTGATTGGAGCTAAAGTTGCTGACAATACTGGCGGTATCAGCCCCGGGAGTCGAGAACAATTCTTTGATCGCTCTGAAGTAGGCCATTGTTTTCTAGAAGATTGGAGAAATAGTTATTGTCAAAGACATTAGGAGTTGTGGGATCAAGATAGGCTAGCACAGTCCCATTTCCACCTTGGGGACACAATTGTCGGAGTATTTGCAGGTAAGTTGAGTTCAATGTTGGATCAGAAGTATTCGTGTTGTTGAAATTGTATAAACGGCTACTGAAAGTTAGACATTGAGCGCGGCCAAATGTATGAGCACCTGACATGAGAAAGGAAAATGTTCCATGAAAGCCTGCCTCAGAATATGATGTACAAGACAACTGAAGCAGTTGAAATTGATCGCCTACCAGATAGTGCAACTAGATCAGTGTCGTTGTTGAGACCAACTGCAGAGAACTTGGATTTGAGTTCATCAAGGGTTTCGAAGGGAGCTGGAATGTTGATGTTGGCCAGAGTTCTATTTGCTGTTGTGCTATCATTTCTTCCCAACAGATTTGGCCATGACGGGCCTCCTGACTATAAATAGAGATTAATCCGCCACATATGGTAGATGATGAAACCAATCTACGGGAAAGATTGTTCTGTTTTATCCTAGTTTTTATTTTCCTTTTGTTCTGACTATGTAAAAAGTTAACCGATTCTCACTTAATGGTCACAATTTTGAGTCTTGGAAAACAAAAGCTTGCCTTATTTTTACCGTGTAGTTGCGGAAAAAAAATGTAAAAAAGAAGAAATAGAAAAAAAAAAAAAGAGCAGGGATATCAGGCTTAATAATGTACCAAGGCAACGGATTCTTCAGCTGCAATGGTGAGGATGTCAGCACAGGAAACGACGCCGGGACAACTACTCTCCAATGAACTTTTCATTGCGTCAACGACATCAAAGCCCCTTACTGAATTGTTGTTTGGGATAGCTTCTTTTTCACTCTCTATGGTTGCGGTGTTGTCTAACAATATAGATGCATCACAACCCTGAAATAATGTCACCTCAGTTTCAAAACCATCTAAAGGTAATCAAGGTATTGGAAAAAATTAGCCACCAATATTTCATAAAGAGCGTAAAAAGTACCAAAGTCCTATATATGGTGCTACTCCCATGGATTTTCATTTTTCATCGGTCATCACCCATAAACACCCATTTGTCTCGACTTCTTTCCAATAAAAAGACTTGATTTTAACTTCTTTTAATTCAATTTACGGTAGAATTAAATTAAAAAATAATATATAATAATATAATATAATAATTTTTTAATTAAAATAATTAAAATACTTAAATATAAATAAATAATAATATAATTTTTTTAAGACAAATAATTTAATAATAATATAATAATAATATTTATTATAATTTTTTTAATGAGTATGATAAATTTTTTTTATTTTTAAATAAATATTTTTATTTTATTTTATTTTATTAAAATTTTATTTAAAATTTTTCATTTTTTAACATAATATTAAATTATCTTAACAAATTTTTTATATAAATCGATTTTAAAAATCTCTTATAATTTTATTTAATAAAATTAATGATTTGTAAAATTAAGATAAATATATAAAAATAATTAGACGTGCGAATTCGCAACTGCATTCCAACTATCCTCCCACATGCATATCTTTACACAGAAAGCAGATAGAAAAAGGAGAAAACAATATTAAAGAACGCTGGAATTGAGAAACGAAGAGGGATTTAATGGAAGGTTATGCTGATTTACATTAACGAAACAGTCGTGGAAGTGAAGCCTGATAAGGCTGGCACCGATCCGGGGATCGGTTTGGAAAGCCTGCACGAGAACTCCGCGTATAATACTCGTTACATTCGGACATGTTTCATCGTAAAAGGTTGGACTTAGCTGACCATGGGCACTCCCTGCAACCAAAAGTATTGCAGAGAAAAAGGCTACACCAACGTACATTTCTTCTGCGCAACCAAAAAAAACAGAAAGACTTGAGTTAATTTCAGTGTTTACGAGTGGTTCAGGGACTAACTTTAAGTACCTAATTTATAGAGCGAAAGGAGGGGAGGGGTCCAAAATTGACAAGGCAAAAGCACTCCGCCAAAAACGTTTCGTTGTCACATACGGACCTCACAGGGTCTAGATGGGTCGTAAATTTTTAGTCTAAGTCTTTTTTTTTTTTTTAATAAATTGAAATAAAAAATATAATATACATACAATTAAGTTTATAAACGGGCGTAAGTACCAATTTTGTGCACATTAATCTTTTTAATACTTGTATACATATTTTATTTCATTTAATTATACTTTAACTGAATGCATGTTATGTGTTTAGAAAAAGAAATGAATGAGCCTACGAAAAACTCGCGTTGCCACTGTATTTTTTCCCGTGTGAGCTGTCGTCCCACACCCCGTCAACGCAACTTTTTTCTTTAACTGCTGTCACATCGCTGACACCGTAGCTTCTAATGGAAATTAACGTGGCTGGTGAGACGTACCACAATATACTGTTCCTGGTCAGAAAAAAGAAAAAGAAACTTGAAACTTAAGTAATCATCTAAAGTTAGAACTTAAATAATAAGCACCTCAACTTTACTTTGACATGGTCTGTTAAGCGTACAGCGGAGAGATCGTCGTTCACAAATTCAAGGGTAAGACACGCGAAACTTTCGGAATCAATTACCGACTTCTGTCCTTTTATATCACGTGCGAAGTTTCGTTCGTCTGGTTTAGTCATGTGATGCTGATCGATTTGCCCCAACCGCAAGCTAGAGTTGAAAACCACGGATTCTTGTTTTCTCCCAAGTTTAAATTTACTTATAAACCAATTTTATTTTACTTTACTTAAAATATGTACATGTCAATACCTTAATAATTACATTATGAGTACAGTTTTGAACCACAACTCGTAAACTAACTTTTCTTTATTTTGTTTGATTAAAAGTGTGCATTTGTCAATATTCTAAGTATACACGTATTACTATTCTTCCTTTCATAGACATAACTTAACATTCCACACGAATCATACGCTTGATAAGTTAAAATGTCTCTTTCTTTCCCCATAGAGCGATAGTCACAAGAAACACGATATTACCTTTTAGGAAAAAATGTCTCAATTAAATATAATATCACTTGTTAGAGGGAATAAGGAAACCCAAAATAGGAAGAAAATATGTATAAGGAAATAGCATGCTAGAACATCTCAACTAAGACCCATAGTTGGAGTCGGTGTCCCTACCTTCTTTTCTTATCAATAATTTTTTTCTTTGTTTTCACTCAATGCTGGGTTTACGTGTTCTTTTGATGATGTTTGATTTTTTGGGATGCCAAAATTTCCCAATTCCGCATAGTTTGTCATCACTGCAATAACTACTTTCCACCTCGTGTCAACCTCTCACCAATGCATCTCTTCGAACTTGCGGAGCCGTCAGTTTTGGGATACGGCGACCAAGGTGCGTCTCGTCATATTGTGACTTGAGATTATAAGTTTAGTGTTGTGGAAACAATTTTTCCATTGAAACATGGGATGTTGGGGAGATTTTTTTTTTGGGTCAAATTAAGCTAGTAAGCTTTCGGTGCCTTCAAGCCCCTTTCCAGGATTTGGCCTGCACAGCTTGCAATGTTCATGCACTCAATTTATTCCCTTCACTCCAAATGCAAGAGAAATCAGACAAATCCTGACCCTATGGCTACATGTGCGAATCAAATCATACATGAACGACTTAATCGTGCATATAGATACTTTATGTTACTTTCCTCAAAGACATCAAGGCCAATGTTTGGCTTTTTGCATTTGTGTTTGGAATAGAAAGACACCGAAAACTATGAATCTTAAAGCAGAATTCCAATAAACAAGTCTTTCTGATACTGTTTCGTACCAGTGTTCCTCTTAATATTTCAAGGATTCTCTCCAATATTCCAGGGAAGCTAGAGCGTTCTTGGGCGAGCCGGCTCACTAATTTAGAAATGAATAAGTCGCCATCCAAAATGCTCATCATTTCCAATTTTTGTTTTGGATAAAATAGTCCAATTTATATAAAATTGATTTGTAGTATTACCTAGGTTTAAACTTTCTTTTGTATTTTTTTCTTTTTATTTTTCAAAAGGGACACAAACTTTTTGCAGGAAGGTCAGAATCGAGTGCCCTCCTCGTGGTAAACACAGTCAAGGACGCGAATGCCATCTTTATAAAAAAAAGAAAAGGAAAAAGAAAATGAAGAATCATTCTATTATCAAGTATTACATTTGTTTTTCATGAGATGAAAACAAGGAAAATCCCATTTGAATTGGGAACAGCGCATAGAATATTCCTTTCGGATAAAAAATTGAAAGAAAGAAAAAAAACACGTGTTTACACTTATTAGGGAAACAAATGGGTTAGTTGACCATCTTACAGTCAGACCTCATCTCACCATCGTCTCCTGTCAAAATGTTGATGTTCCCCATATTAATCATGGAGCTACCAAAGCTATCAAAGAAATCGCTCTGGCTACGTGCAAAGCGGTGAACGATGGCCACGGTAGGAGCACCACGGGAAGAAAACAGCACTTGATCGGACGCGAGAAGGCCCCTGCTGTTTTGGAGATTTGTGAAGTATTTATTGTCGAAATCATTTGGGTTGCAGGATCGAGAATGGTTGTTCTACCATCATCCCCGCCTTGCGGACACGTGCGACGAAGTGCTTCCAAGTACGTTGTGTCCAATGTCGGGTCAGGATTGTTGTCGGCGGTAAAACTGTAGAGGCGACGCCTGAAAGCTATGCATCGAGCTACCCCAAATGTACGTGCCCCTGAGAGAAAAAGCGTATAATTAGAGTTACCCATCAAAAATCGAAAAGAAAAAAGAAAAAAATAATAACGTGTTATTTTTTTTTTTAAATAAACAAAAAAAAAAAAACAAAAGTCACATTAGACACGATACTCAAGCATCGTGGCTGGTGGGGTCCGAAAAAGGGTCCTCATCCCCATATCCGTGTTATTATTGGATTGTCTGTTTTGGGCTAGCATGGGCCTCCAGTCTTATACACGAAGAACCAGAACTAGGGCCCAATGTTCGAACCGGCCTAGTTTGAGCTGGCCATGGATGCTTTCCTAGCCCCTCTTAAACTAGCTTAGAAAATTCTTGAGAAAAGGGCCGCCAAGGGGGTCCTGGCCCAATGTACACACAGTCTCCGGGTCTTGCAGAAATGAACACACTTCTTCACAAATGGGCGGGTGAAACGGTCCCAACTGACCGTCCATGGGGCGGTGCAATTGGACTAATTGCTCCGAGAGCTTCTTGAGGTGGCTAGAATATGTCCCCAACAACCCAATAATAATGTCTAATTCGTAAACGTTGATGACACAATAAATTACCAGATAAAAGCAACGAGATCGGTGAATCGAGTCCCACGGCAGCAAATTTGTCAGTAATATTACTGAGGCTTCTCAAGGGACCTGGGAATGGCACTTGTTCCTGCCCTGTTTGCCCTCCTGCTGTCTCTCCTTCCTAGCTGCACTTCCCATGTTGGGCCGCTGCCTGCAACGTGTTTAAAATGTTTTCTCGGGTTAGGCAGGGAAATTTTTGTAAATTTATATTTGGTCCGACATCATAAGCTGTATATTGAAGTAGCAAGACGACATAATAACAAGAAATGCATTCACCAACCGACCGACGTATGAGTGAGGTGCATACTTGGCGTGACTTCATACAATGCCAGGTTGGTATCTCCCTCACCGTACATCCCTTACCATAAGTCCGATTTCAGATTTTAAATAGGTTTGTGGTTGAGTATGAGTGTCTTGGGCCTTATTTACTGTTAGAATAGCTCGTAGATTTGAGAAACGTTGAATCAATAATATTAATTATATTAATAGTAAAATTTATTTAAATTTTATAAAATAAATAATTTATATCTTATTATATTATTTTATTCTCCTCTTAAAAGCAAAACTTAAAAAAAAAAAACAAAATATAAAATGCATTCACACTCCATGAAACTATTAACGACAAATGTTCCAACCCTCCATGCTTATTGTTCAAGACGTCGGCTAATTTAATTGAAATGCATCTCTCTCAC